>JAPYYW010002538.1:0-30371 GCA_030522545.1 Cremastinae sp. A BG-2022a
GTACAGTCAAATCAAAAGTTTTTATTTCAATTTATATCCATACCATGTGGTTTTTCAGCTTAATTTTATTAAGAAAAGTTGTTGCAAATTGTTTCAAAGACAACATACTCAAAATTGAAGGTCATTAAAGGTGACTTGTACTTGTTACGTACGTATGAAAATTGAAAAATTCATAATCTTAGGATTTTTTTAGAAAACTAAAGGAAGCTTCTTTCAAGTACAATAAAGAGATGTGCAAAATTTAAAGAAGGTTCACCATCTAGATTTCAAGATATTAAGGATTGAAAATGGAAATATTTAACACAGGCTCTTATGGGAGAGCACTGAAAATTTCGATTTTTAACAATAAATATCTCAATTTCTATGTGGAGAAACCGTTTAAAATTTGGTACGCATATGCGTATCAAAGAATGGCTGTACCAATTTTCAACAAAATCCTAAATAATCGATAAAACTATAGAAGTATACCTTAACGAGACAAGCACCTTAAAATAATAAATAAAAAATGAAATAAAATTACCGGAACGTTGTTTGTGGTGGTCCCGTGAGGTTGGATCTTCGATGTAATCGCCGCAAGGAGCGGAATCGTGTCGGCGATGTCGATGAGACTTTTTCCCGTCGTGACGTCGTTGCTCGCCGTGCTGGCCACCGTTCTGTTCATTTTTCAGATGGTGATGATGATGATGATGGCTCGAATGTTGGTGATGGTGGTGATGGTTCTGGGAGGAGGAGGCAGTCGAGGAGGATGTAAGTCTCGGTCTTCGGGGACTCGGCGGGGCGCTACCGGACTTTTTGCTCGTCGTCAGGGCCGAGGATGCCTTCATCGCTTCCACCTTGGTCTCGACGAGGGCCGCCAGGACGGCCTCGAGACGAACGACCTCGCCACCGGTCGAGGCGTCCTCCGTCGAGACCGCCTTGTCCGCGACATCGGCGCCCGTAGGCATAACCGTCATCGCGGCTCGCGCCGGCCGACGAGCTTCGCCGACTCGGCGTCACATCGCCACCATCGAAAGCTCAAACTCTCGACCGACGACGACCGCTCGACGACCATTCGCTGAACCCTTTGGCTTCTCTTTCGCCAATAACGATCACTTCCCAATTATTACTTTTTAACCTTAATTTTACTTGCTTCTTCGTTTCTTCTTCTTCTTATTCTTCTTCTTATTCTTAATTTATTTTCTCACGCTCAAACGAGTCTCTCTTTAGGAAAAAAATGTTCACCGCACATTTTTCGTACTCGTCGAGAATGGTATCACACTGTCGACTCTTTTGGCTCGCTGCTACGCCAGATCCATCGTGGAATCCTCCATGATGTTTCTTCGGGAAATTCGAGTCTCGGGGCTCGCTCTCGCCTCGTATCTCACGTCCCCCATTCCGCGACTCGTTACAGTTATCTCGCCTAAAGGCTTCCAACGATGAAGCTTTCTCACCAGCCTCCGACACATCTTTCCCCTGTCCAATTTTTCCGACGCTGCCACGACCGATCCCCAGCCGTTGCTCCTCCTATCGCTGCTCCTTATTTTTCTTGACTGCCGAGACACCTTCCGCCGAGCACTGTACATTCCCCTTGTTCGTGTCGCAGAAATCCTCGTTCATTGCTTCCTGCGAATCCCATTTTCAAAATGTCAACGAGTTCATTTAAATTTTCGACTTCGATCGTTTTTTACCACTCTTCCCGTTTCGATAATTATTCGAAAAGTATTCCGACTTTCTCATTTTAATGATATTTGTCATCGCCGTGATTTTTTCCGAGAATTATCATGTCTTCTTTCATTTTGGCTCAAAAGATGCTTCGATTCTTCCATAATGTAAGGCAAAAACGTGTGTACTATATACCAAGATTTTTTTTTCATTGAAATTTCGACCTTATTTTCCAAAGTTGTTTTTCAAATATTTAAACGTGTTTTTCGTGAAATGTCATTTTTTTCTTGAGATGTAAGTTACGCAACATAATTCAAACAAATTTAGTGTTATCTTTAAGAAGATATTAGATATTAGATGTTTGCGAGTCAAATGAGATACTGTTTGGTTTATTTTTAAATGAGGCGTAAATAAATATCTGTTAAGATTAAATAATTTTTTTTTACCAAATATACTAATTTTGAAATGTAAAATATATTGATGTAATACAGATAGTTAAAAAGTGATTATCATCTTTAGGTTATAATTTGACTTGGGTTGACTCACGTATAAGTGTAATATCTGATACTATCATTAAATAATTCAATGAAAAGTTCGATGACCATATATTTTTATGGTAAATAATTAAACCTTACACGCTGATGAGAACGTGAGACATTTTAGATTGTTTTAAAATTCATTGTAAATATTTTTTTTTCGATAAAAGAGCGCATGCTAACGGTTTCTCATAAGACTCTGACTTATGTCGAACATACTTTGTCGGGATAATTTTCGGTTATTTTATCGATAATGCTACTTGAAATTTAGCCATCGGAAAATTGGATTAATACTCTATCGTAAAAAAAAATTCATTTTCATACGTTCGTTAATACCTCCGTAATAAAAAATTTAATGTTTTTTTTATTTAGATACTTATATAAATCGAACAAAAATAAATATTATTGAGACTATAGTTATTTAATTGACTATCAATAATTAGATTATGTCAATATTTCTTTGAGTTTAAAATTTGCACCAGTTACGTTGCGTGCTACAGAGCACCTCAAATATTAGGTATACAAATTAATAAAGTGCTTTATATTGTATATTTGATAATTCCATACCACAGTTACATAAATTGATCAAACTTCGACAGTTGCCCGAACGATGGAGTAAAGTCATTGAAAGCAATGTTGATTATTTTCAGTATTAGATAGGTCTTCATTGGTTTATAAATAATTTTTGGATTTCATTGAAAAAGGCACTTTTTAAATTTGTACACCTAATAATTCAATAATCCTCAAATCAAACGTGACTTCGATATTGCCAATTTATTGTCAATGATAATTTTTTGCCTAATACTTAAATGTATATTTAACAACTCTTTCAAAGCGTTATTAGTCAATTAGCGTTTGTTCTATAAAAAATGGTCATAACAACGCATTTTAAAGGGTTATTACAGTGGTGTTATTCCTTAAAGTGGGAGTCACGTGAAAATCGTTAGAAACAGAGAATTTATGGAAATTCTTCTTTAATGTCATACTGAACGTGTGTAAAATTTTAAGCTTTTCTCTCTAGATATTGAGATAATAGTTGTTGAAAATCGTCACTTTTTTTAACCTTCCATAAGAGATGTTGTTAAATGTTGGAATTTTTAAAAATTAATAAGGTATTGTTTTGATAAAATTTATAACTTAATAATTTAGAAAAACATTGAAAATAAAAAGAAGCATTGTTTTTTTTATAACGTAATAGTTTGGGAAAATACAATATAAAAGATAACGCAAAAAAAAATTTTCAGAATCAGCATATATGTTGCGTATGAAGAATTTATATTCAAATACATTTCTGATAAGTAATTTTCTTCCCAGATTCCCCATATATATAGCATCGCCCACGAAAATAATTCGGGCGATCAAATATTACGAGCACGAATTCGAATTGGCCGAAAAAGAGTTCCCTTAAACTCGCTCCTTCGAATTCGATAAATTGGAAAAAATGTGACGACGAAGTAGAGCAATTTCTGGTAGAAAGAAAATAATGCCGGTTATAAAATTTATCGATTAACGATTTTCTTGGAAGTGTCCTGGCCATATCCCGCAGGAGCGTCATCTCGTGAAATTGCAGCGGATTTAACATAAGAAAAAGGGGAAAAAAAACTGGAAACACTCGAAAGAAATGTATATATTGTACATAGAGCTTGAGTATTCTCTATTGTTCGATCTTGTGTCATTCTTCTGCTAGCATTGTCTCCCATTTCATCATTCTAGAGCTCAGAAGTGAATTTTCGTCGGAATGATACTTGTGCCATTACTCTCGCGACTGGTGAAAAAATTTTATTCTTTTTTCCGTCTCGTGACCTCAATATGCCCTGTGTGAGTGTTTCATTTTTTATTTTTCTGAGAAATAAAAAACAAATCACCCAGAATGCATTGACAGAAGTGTTTTTTTCCCTTTCATTTCGAGAGACCCACGAATGTCCCAGGGTGAGTATGACTGTGGCTGAGATCGCCGCAAGACAAACATACGCGGTGTGTACTTAACGAGAGAAAGCTCCGACGAATGCGCAATGTGGTTTTTTACTTTGTCCAACCTCGGTTCACTTCAAACTCAAATCTACAATTTGAACAACTAAGGAAATTGTTTAATTTCAACATTTCAAAGATATTTTCGCATTAAATTAAAATTTAATAAATAATACTTGGTAAAATATTTATACGTGACAAAATATTGGCACAATGTCTATTTTCATAAAATCATTGCCTTGGTACGAAAAAAAGTCGAATCTATTTATTTAATAAAATATAAGAAACGGAAGTTATTCTTTCATTAAATGAAAAAGAGAAAATAACACTTGATAAAATTTCTGTACATAACAAAATATTTGTACAACGTGTAGTTTATTTAAATAAAAGCAATAATTTGGTGATAAAGAGATCGAATTATTCTATTGAATAAAATAATAAAATTTCATATTCCGAGTGATTCGGGTCAATTTGTTATTTTGAGTAAAAAAATGTGGGGCAAAAAATATTGTATACCGATTGAAACGAGCGAATACAAAGTTTTCCTTCGTTTAAAACTTTTCATCAACTAGTTTGCAATCGATAAGTGAACTATACTGTAGAAAGGTTCAGTAAAATATGTTATTTAATCTATGAAAAAAAAAAGTAAAATTTAATTTTCCTGCACGAGGCCAATTAAAAATAATTTGGTTCGACTGAGAAGGCCTTCGATATTTCATCGACACGAGAAAGGCATTTTTACACTTTGACTCCCACTTTCGCCACCCCCGAACGGAGTACGCGTCAGCGGCGCACGATATACGTACCCCCTAAAGTACTTGAATGACCGAATAACTCGAGTGACGAAAATAAAATGAATCATCCGATTATTTCTCGACATTTGGCCATAAATTAAAAAAATTGACAAAATCAATGTCTGAAGCAACGTTCGAATAGTTTTTTTTTTTATTTCCGACCAAGCTACGTACCTCGTCCGACGATCACAATATTTTCTTTCGATCACGGACCGTTAACTTTTGACATTTCACTCGGAACTTTTTTCAATCTTCTCGACGAGCCACCTTCCAGTCCCTTATTCTTTTCACTTTAATTCAACGAGAAACGTATTTGAAGGAAGAAACGGAAGAATAGCGAGAGAGAGAGAGCGCGAGGTATTTGTAAAAGCGTCGAACGTCGACAATCGGTGAGAGTTGATGAAAAATTTGAAGGAGGGCGAGAAAGATCGTCTCGGGGATTCACGTAAGCCGAGAGATAATCGCAGAGTCGCGAGGGGAGCAGCGAATATTCAGGAAATAAGCGTGGCTGCAGGCGATCCGTAATAATTGAGTTTTCGGGGGAGAATGGACGAATCCTTGAGAGGCGAAGCGGAAAGCCCGCGCACCGGGAAACTCGAGGCGAGGGACGCCTACGGGTGCTCGTCAAATTTCGGAGCAATCACTCGTGTAAACAAGTCCCGGGAGACCCCGCGGTTGTCATTGTTCGATGCGATCTCATGATAACAAGTCGGCGAATGGCGCGAGAGAGAGAGAGAGACGTCGGAAAGTCACCGTTGGCCGTGATTACGAAGCCCGTACCGTCCTGACACGAGTCGTTTGTCAGACTGCCGCGTGGCTCGAACTCTTAACCCGAGAAGACCGCGCGAGAGACGATTCGAAGCACCACAGCGTTCGCGTCCCGGTCTTCCACCGACGGAAAACTAATCGGGCGTATGGCTAAACTCTTTCCCTCTCCCTCTCTCGTCACCAGCCCACTACCCCATCTCCCACCCTTTCTCTCTATAGAAAAATTCATGTGTACGGTATATTCGCTCTCTCCTCCCAATTCCCTCCATTTTTCATGTTATGTACTTTTTTCGTACTCGAAAACATTCTCTATACATTCTTCATGCACGTCTTCTTCATTTTTAGATAAACAGATGGATATATGCAATGTTTATACAATTAGGAATATTTTCTACAAATAAAGATTATAAAATTAAACAAAGAGACTCTGGTATGTTTTTTTTAAGTATGAGATTTTGCGTTTATACAGTTTTCATGTACGAAATTTCGTACATGAATTTTCGTGTACGAAATTTCGTGTCTGTCGGAACAAATGAGAAACTTCTCGAATGATATCAACGACGCGGTGACTGTACAATTAAGAATAACAAACATACGTCACGCGTTGAAAAATCTAGAGATGGTCGTGATCGTTTGTTTTTTCTTCGATTCGTATGGAATGGAAATCGCTCACGGCATATGTTTGGAATAGTTATACAATACAGAGCGTTATATTAAAGCTATTTATAAAAACTCTTTTCCGCAGGGTCCCGTGCGCGGAGTGCCGGGATCGAGGAGAAAAACGCCTGGGGGAAAAAAATTTCGCGAGTGAGAAGAATCCTGCGTGCGAGAAAAGAATAAGAGAGAGAGAGACGAGTGACTCGCTGTCGAAAGGCCAGCGACAGGGATGAGGGAAAGGGAGAAAAGTGAAAACGAGACAAGGACGGAGTTATCGGCGAGCGAGATGCCGTGCGCGTCTGGCGATGAGTATAGCGATCGCGCATTTTTCATCCGTGGCACATCGGCCGGAGCTCGCCGGGGAGGGAGGTCGATAAACAAAGAGCCGTACTCTGGAAGAGAGGACGGGGTGCGAAACGCGGATCGGCGGAGAATGAGCTGTTTCTCGTGGCGGCGAGCGACAAGGGTGTGTTCCAAAATTCACTGGCAGTTGCTGCGAGCACTTAGTATAGGGCAGTATATACGTTAACTCTTAACTTCTCTACTCAAGACGATATTTTAAGGAGGTTGGCTAAAAATGGCGAAAATAAATGACGTTTTACATGTTAAAAGTATAGGGGGAAAGGAAATTTGTTAAGAACATGATAAAAATTAGAATGTTCTTTGTCACTAAATAAATTAATATAAATTCAGATAAAAATATCGTCTGCATTATTTTCGAGTAATCGAGTAGTAAAGTTACGTCCTTGTACACGGAATGTATATCTATATTGTCTAAAAATGGCTATTTCATGGTTAAATTGTCGAAAAATACGTAGACGAAAATTCGAAAAAAAATTGTATTCACGTATTTCATGTGGAAGAATATTCTCTCCAAATTTGAACGAATTTTTATCATTTCGTTATATGCAGCCAACCGCCTTAAGCTAAATTTGGCTCTTTAAAACTGCAGAAGAGTTCTTTTTGAGTAAATTTATTCCAAAACCGGCCATTTTTAAAATAGCAGCCACATTCAAGATGAAATACGAAAAAATACATGTCAAGAGTAGAGTTAACGTACTGCCGTTGGTACTGTGTTCCAAAATTGTTCGCAGCACGCTGTGGCAGTGCAATAACATACAAATAGTACACGCGCAGCATCCGGAACGGCGCGTTTGCAATTTTGGAAAACTGTTCGCAGCGTGCTTCGTGATATCGCACCGGCAGCAAATTTTGGAACATACCCGAAAAAAAGCGCCGGTGGCGACGGCGCTGGCAAACGCGTGAAAATATAGAAACGTGCGTCGTTGCTCGGCGAGCGTCGCGGAACGAAGCCACTCCGTTGCGGACATGTGGTACAATGCACACGACGCGAGAGCGCGCACGTAACCTCATCAGTTGGCGAGGATCGCGTTGTTGCATCGGGAGCGCGACGCAGGCGCCGGAACTTTGTCTCCTGAATCCGCAGCGAGGAAGAAGCACACGGCAGCATCGGCGGCGCGAGATGGATGGAAGTACGGATAGATAAATGCGGAGAGAGGGGAGGGAGGGGAGGAGGGCTGATGGGAGGAATAGTATCGGGATGAGAATACAAAAGAAAGCGAGATACGAACGTTCGTGGGATATATACGTGTACGACGGCGGGCGAAAGAAAAAGAGACGCGAGTAGAGCCCGGAGAGGAAAGTGGTACGAGTCGCGATCGGGTCAGCCGCCCGAAGAGACTGTGGAGTTGTGACTGCCGGCGATGAGCAGATGCCTGCTGGCCGCGGCCAGGATAGAGCCCACCTACCAGCCAGACGGCCTGTGCGAGCCTATACGCAGGTAGAGAGCGAGATGAAGCGCACACGAGCTACGCGAAGTAGAGGGAGGAGAAGGGGGGGGGGAGAGAGAGAATCGCGTGATGAAAAGAGAAATAATAGAGGAGAGAGAGAGCAAGCTGGAGGGAATGAAAATCCTTCCATCTCATTTTGCGAGGCTCGTTTTCTCCCGCGATCCTGCCTCAGCTGTTTCTTCGTTTTCTTTCTCTTCTTTTTTTTCTTGTATTTTTCGCGTGTCTCGTATCTTGCCGTCTCCCTTTTTGGCACGATGCCAAGAGAGAGAGAGAGAGGTCTGGGCGTTCTTGACGCGCGAGAGCCTCTCGGAGAATCCCGAGGCCCGGAGATACCAAATGAAAGGACAAAGAGGGGCCGAGAGGGATCTCCGCGTAGTACAGGTCGAGGCTGAGAGATGGCGGGTGCGACGAGGACGGATAAATCGGGGCGGAAGGGCGCGGGACGGCTCGGGCGTACGGGATCGAATGGGGGAAGCGAAATGAGGGTGGAACGGCGAAAAAAAACAGAGCCGGCGTTTCGGAGGCTGCCATGGAGCGGGGACGAGCGATGAGAAGCGTTTACCGTGGTACACACGCTCCCTCTCTACGCACACCGTTTCGATCTCAGTTTTATACCCATGTGCACGAAATCCTCCCTCCCGCCGTTTTTTTTCTCTCACCCTATTTCGGCTTTCCTCTCTCGATTGCCTTCAACCTTTTTTTTTCCTCGCTCCAAAAGTAACATATCCTACCCAACGTTTAGCTGCTAATCGAACTTCCCTTGTATGTACCAGATGTATAGAACAATTAAACGAACCTCTGACAAAACCCTGAATTGCACTGTTATTGCCCAATTTATTCCTTATTTGTAAAGTAGAACTGTTACTCTTAGAATGAAGCAGATCTTCCGAGATTCTGGTTGGATCTCGAAAATTTCGTTTTGTTTCCATGGTGTTTGTAACAAAATTCATTGATGTAAACTGACAGATTCACAAAACGTCAATTTTGGTCCTTATTTATAAAATGGAGCTGTTACGCTTAGAATGAAATAGTTCTTCCGATATTCTGGTTGGATCTCGAAAATATCGTTTTGTTTACATAGTAATTGTAACGAAATTCATTGATGTAAACTGACAGATTCACAAAACGTCAATTTTGGTCCTTATTTATAAAATGGAGCTGTCACGCTTAGAATGAAATAGTTCTTCCGATATTCTGGTTGGATCTCGAAAATTTCGTTTTGTTTACATAGTGATTGTAACGAAATTCATTGATGTAAACTGATAATTCGTAAAAGATAAATTGATAGATTTATAAAACGTCAATTTTGGACGCTAAAAGCAAAAGTTAGAACGAGCGAAGCCCGTGTCGTATCACCTAATGTTGTATATAATACTCAACTTTTTTTCATTTACGGTTGATTTGGCAATATACATAATGCAAACTCAAGCTGTTATTGCTGCGAATAAAAAGTTAATTCTATTAATTACTTGTAAAGGATTCTATTTATCTTTCCTGTAAATTAAAAATGAATTTTGTTTTTAATAATATAAAAAAATTTCATAATAACTATTTTGTCAAATGTTAATACACTTATTGTTCTCTTCTTTTTCATTAAACTTGTTTAAAAAATTCCTTCTTTATAGTAAAAATATATTTTTAATAGAGAAAAATGACTATGATAGGCAAAATGACAACTATTTCGACTATTGAAAAAATAAATATATTTTAGAATTAACTATCCTAATACTATTTCTCGGAACTAATTAAAATGCATCTGATTTTCCCACGACTTTTATCGAAGAATTGTCAGTCTCTGATGAAAATTTATTTTTCATGATAAATTTGAATCATATAGAAAATAGGAAAATGATAAAAATTTTATCGAAATTCATGACAATATTCTTTGATACTTAAAATTATACGAAAAAAAAAACATATTTTGGAACACACTTGAAAAACATGAAACAAATGAAATTTTCATTTGAATTTGACATAACCATTTTTTTATAATTTATTTCTAAACAACATGTCACAATTTTAGCTACTTGTTTTAAGCCTTTTAGTTATTGTTTTTGCCTTTAATTCATGATTCCACAATGTTTTCTTACGAAAACAAAGGTTTTAACCAAAATGGTGAGAAAGTTTGCGAATCCTTGGATTATTCAGCAACTAAATAACAAACACTCGGCCAAGTTTTCCCGTAGGAAACATGCACCTTTACTACCAGCCACAACTCCAGAAACATTCGCTATCCATTCGCAAATGAACCCAGAATGTGTTTACTTCCGGAACAAAAAGTTTAGGCGAACTTCGAATGATCGCCCGAGATTATCCTTTCTCGTATCTTGATTTAACAAGCTTGTATCGATTTCAGAAATAAAAATTGGCATTTATTTATCAATTATTTATTTGCTTCTTCATTAAATGATTCATTAAATTTTATTGTATGACACGAAAACGTTTTTTTCCCAAGAAATTACGGTAAAATGTTGAAGCTATTAAAAAAAATGAAATAAGGGTCATGAAAGGTATTGGGTAATTTTGACGAATAATGGCAGTGAATGTTTTTCTTGGAGGAAGAGAAAATGGCGTGCAATAAATATCATCGAACCGATAAAAAATTGAAGGTATTGCAGATGTGAGAATGCGATACGATTATTGTGATTTCGCTGAGAGGAGAGAATCGCGAGTGGGAGTGAAATGCAAAGCTGGTATAAAAATTTCTAATTTACGACTTTGAACGTTGCTGCGAAGAAAGGGAAGAACACGGTTATAAAACTCAAGATTTTATTCGTTCTTCGGGCGCACTCTAATTTACCAGCCGTCCATTTTTCAAACGAGAAAGAAAACAAAAACGACGCAAGAAAAAAAAGGCGCTCCAATTTGCTTGAATGGTCTCGTCTTCGCTCGAATAAATTATCACAAAGATTGCAGCGATTCGTAAATGAAAATAAAAGCACGAAAATGGCACAATAGTTCTCTGTTTTTCTCTTCATTCCCAATTTTTTTCGTTCAAAACATGAAAACTGATAAATTCTAATCGGTCGTCGTATTATTTTCTTTTCTTTTCGATAGAAGCAATTTTTTTTCTCTTTCTTATTCGAGGATTTCACGAGGGTAAATCGATGTCCTCGATTCATTTTTAATCCCTCCTTTGGCACCGCCATACAATAGCAACATTCCCAAGATTCCATAATTGATTGTTTCTCTTTCTCTTCGTATCGATTGTATCCTTGTCAGAAAAATTTTTATTCATTGACCTTCGTATTTTCAATCATTGCTAGATTTATTTTCATCGGGAGATGCCATTTCAGGATCCGAGTTATCGTCGATCTGAGTATAATAATTTATTAATATTATTATTGAAATGTCTAAAAAAAATTCTCTATCAATTACAGAAAAAAATGATACTTTTAAATTGGAAAATTATTTCTCTTTCAAAATGTTTTTTTTTAAATTAATGAATAACTTTTGAATGCTTACCCTCAAAAGATCAAGTTCTTGACGTTTTAATCGAAAAACGTAAAGTTCGTGTTCAGGAAACGAGATCGACGTTGGGCGAGGAAAACTTCCTCCGTCGGAATCGCGAAGACCAAAAAATAGCCAAGCTGTCACGACGAATGGAACTGTCAGAACCGGAAGTCCAACCTGAGTGAAAATTGTAGATTATGAAGAAATGACGATTATTTTATTAAACCTTTTTTTACCTTGGCTATAATGGGTTCCAAGACGTATTGAAGAACTGTCGTAAATAATATCGCGACGAGTGCAGCTGCTCCCGTTTGTCCGCTCATTACGATAAATAATCCACCGAGGGCTGCGCCAGTCAAAAGACCATTGTAGCCCCAGAGGCCGGAGTAAACGGAAATGGCCGGAACTCCTAAGCCTAGAGCTTCAAGTTTAAAAAACAGAGAAAACATTTTTCAGTGACAATCATTTTTTATTAATCATAAAATTAAATAATTAATAGAAAAAAATGTACAATGAAAACAGATTTAGTTGAAAATATTTCGTCGAAACAATACTTGTTTATTTGAAATATAATTATACTTAAATTAAATCAACAATATCGTTGAACGTATTGAAACAAATATTTTGTTGAATCAACAAAATTTCGTTGTCAATGTATTTTTTTTAAATAATCAAAACAAAATATTTCATTAGAAAATGTTTTTTTTTAATCGGAAAAAGAAATTTATTTTAAAATGAAATTTCATACAACGATGAATAAAAATTAAAATTAAAATGTAATGTAAATGTAGAAAAGAATTTTAAAAAAATTAAAAAAAAAACTAAAAACTATAAATTAATACATTCTTACCAGAGAAAGAGATTGTTCCAGTTTTTTATTTTGTTCTCATTACAGAATAAAATTATTAACAGAAAAAAAAGTTTGTATTTAAAAATAAAAAAAAAGTGAATAGCAAAAAAAAGCTTTTAATTAAATTATTGGAATTGAAAAGCTCTGAAGCTGAAAACAAAATGAATGAATTTTTGTTGCGAGAACGATGGACTTTCCCGATGTGGCTCGACATTTCAATTAATAAAAGGCTGGCGTCCACGAGACCGAGACTCAATAATTCATCGGCTGTTTTAAAACTGACGCGTCGACATGGATGTGTTCATTATAGAAATAAAGGAGAATTGGAAAATTCATTGGTTATGCATTACCTGCGAGAGAGCCGGCCAACGCTCCGAGAAGAGCGAAGAGTGCTGTTAACGGTGAATAGACAACGATTCCGAGATAGATTGCCGAGCCTGCGGCAACATCGTCGACCGCGTAAACTTGCGACGCAGAAGCGATCACTCCCCGAAATACCTTTCGAACGAAAATGAAAAAAAAGATAATTTATATATAAGATAAATTATATATCCCAATAGTCGAAAAATTCTTCAAAATTTCATCAACTATATATTCATCTATTAAATAGTACAATAAAAAACCAAAAATTGTCCTTAAATTAAATTTTAATTATTCACTTGATATTTAAACGATCCAAAACCCATCTTATGGATTGTACACATTTAATATCTATTTACAATATTTTTGTTTTGTTCGCTATAGTTCAGGAGTGGTTAAAAAAAAGTTGGTGAAACTCTAAAATTACACTGAGAGAAAAGAATGATAAATTTTATTGTACAAAAGTGACAACTATACTAATTATTAGGGAACTAATTATATTCTTTTTAGATTTTATCCCAAATATATTTTATTATACAATAAATATATATGTAATTATAAAATAATCAGCAGCTGTCGCTTTATGATAAAATCCACTATCGTGATTTCTCTCAGTGTAAGCTGAAAAATCAAAAAATCGAAAATTGTTGATTTTGTTTGTCAATCGATTGTGTAGGTGATACGAAATTCACTGGGTCAGCTAGTTTGTAATAAATATGTTTTAAGATGCAAATTTCATAGCAAACGAATAACAAAATTGACTCTATCCCTAATATTGAACGAACTTGTTCCAATAACAAAACGCTAAGTACTGCACCTATCTGTAAAAAATAATAATTAAATAATATTTGAATAAAAATCATGTACTATAGAAAAATATGACAAAACATTAAAAATATTATAAAAAGTATCGTTCGATTTTTCATAAGTTCTCATAATTTTTGTGATAATTCCGAACAATTTCGTAAAATATTTTTAAAAGTATTGATTTGTATATCTGCCAACAATTTTGAAAAAAAGTTATAATAAATTAAAGCTTGAAAATAAATATTGGAGAATATACGTGCGTCAACTCTTTTTACCTAAATTTATTTTTAAAGTTGTTTCTACCATGAAAACTACCTTACAAACGATCAATATTATTCTACAGCTTTCTCACAAATAAAAAAATAAAAACAAAAATTCCTTACCAATCCCCAATTGAGTTGCTCAGCGGTAAAGGTCTGATTGTCGAAAGCGTCAAAATACGAGTTCTCCGTCGAATTTTCCTTAAAAACGAAAAAGCCAGAAAAGTCAAGAGATTGAAAATAAAAGAAGATGAAATATTTGGATGTAGAGGGGAGTGTTTCGTAGCACAAACGGTATCGTTGGCAAAGAAGTCGAAGAAGAATAAAGGGCGCTAGGGCGGTATAGAAAGGGGGATAGAGGAAACAAGTGAATCGTGTTTAAATTGATTATTCGAGATCGCTGGGCCGTTCAATTTAATATATTATATCGTGAGGGATATGACGTAGATCGTACGAAAATTGTAACGCTAAAAAGGGAATAAATATTGACAGGAGAGGCGTGTTCGGATGTGCGCCGTTTGGTACTCCACGGCTGTTGATCCTTTTATTCGACGTCACGCAATTTCAATATTCCTCTCGGTAGTTTCAGCGTATCCAGCGGCGTTTTACGGAGTAAATAAATGCGGCTTGATGCAACGGAAAGCGAGATGGAAGCGGGCGCGGGAGAGCCTGCTTTGAGTGCAAGAATTCAAGAACCTGACCTACATTCGTTCGATCATTCGCACTACTCTGCTAAAGCCTCCCCACCCCCTAAACTCGTCTCCCCTTCGCCCGACCGTTCATTACTCCTTAATTTTGCTTTTTTAATCGACAGTTACCACTCGGTCGACGATAAAACGTTAACGACTCGCGTTTCTTGCTCCATGACACCGAAATCAAAACTTCCCGCCGACCGACATTGACTCTTCGTTCTTTCGCAATTATTCATTGCCCCACCTCCGAGTTTCGAGCATTCCGTAATCTCACGAGAACATCATAACTGTGCAAAAAGTGCATTAATTGTGTTACGAAAAAGAAGTCTGTCTGAAAAGTGAAATTAACTATTAATGAATGTATTCCATGATTTTGAAAAATATATAAACTAGCCAGATATTGAAAGAATTGAAAAATATTGGATAAAATGAATCAAGTACACGAAAAAATGAAAATTGTTGAAAAAAAAGTGGAATCAATAAAATCGTATCGACGTTTAAATGTCAAACTAATTCATGGCTGATAAAAATTAAAATTGTTGCATTTTTGATTGTCTAATTTTTTGAGAAATATTATTATTTTAGTTGTTGATTTTAACATTTGATTGAAATGTGAGCTGGATTAGTTCTTTTATATTTTAGTTCATACCGGGGATGGATTTGCATTTCATTATTCTCACCTTTAATTCATCAGACATCATGGTAACGACTTCAGACTCAGCTGTGATTTCAGAGAAATCTCGTTGCATAGATAAAACGAGGAGTAAAATAATCTCCGCTACGTTGAACGGGACCGTTATGCAGGGAAATCTTCCAGTTCCTAGAGATCGTGTTAAATAAACACTGAAAAGGACGTTCGAAGAGAATTCATTAAAAAATTAAGCTATCCTAAAGATTTTTCATCTTTAATCTACACTTTTCATCTGTTTTTCATCTACACAAATTCTTGGAGTTTTTCATTAATTTTTCGTAAATCATTTGATGAAAATCTTCATCACAATTAATTAAATCATGAGCTCTTTTTTTCGTTTCTGCTGAGATTTTTTTTTCGAGATATCTATTTTTAAAGAAAATGTACTCATTAGCGAATTTATTACCTGAATATTGTACCAATGATAATCATCGAGATAGCAGGCGCATCGATTGGGCCATAGGAATTTTGTGCCAGAGCATACGTCACTGATCCGATCAGCAATGGATTGTACACCGTCAAACCATTGCCAATATTATCTCGGCTATCTCGAAGAAGCTGCCGAGCAAAAAAATTCGCTGATATTTTTTTTTTCGTTGACTTAGGACCCATATATCGAGGGTGGAATAAAAAAATCTCATACTTCTTTCATTTATCTAAACTTTTTTGCATCTATCTTATCCTTTTTTATCCAATTACTCATAGGAAAAAAATTTGAATTGTAACTTTTTGATTTTTACAGATCTTTTCATGTAGAAAAAAAAATTAATTTCTTTGAGCGATAAGTTTAGCTAATTTGTTGAAAATCTAAAGATCGACTTTTTCAACAAAAAATTTGTTTTTTGTAAAAAAATATTTTGATACGAAGAATTTTTTTCATAATTCTGCGATTCTTTAATGTCATTGAATGAAAAAAAAAAAAACACTAAATCGAGTTTCAGGGACGAGATATATATATTTTTTCGTAAAATCTGTGAAAATTAGTTCCTTCAAACTTTTAACTCAATCGGTTCAGGACCAAGCAGTCCATGGAGTAAAATCTCGTTTGCTGGAACGGAGCTCGCGAAAATTGGCGATGCACCATGCGGTAGGAAAGGTCCGCATTGCGGTGCAACACGCAGCTTCTTTCTACGAAAGGTAAACACTCACCTGCAGAGATAATTCAATTTTAAATTGGATCTAGCCATTTGTTGACTCTGCCCGACCGAAATATATTTCTATACCGCATACCAGAGAAAGTAAAAGTCCGAGCAGACCTGTTCCAGCGCTAGCTACAAGGGTACCCGGCACGGTCAATGCGAATGCAATCATTATAATAATTCCACTTATCGGGTTATTCGCAAACACCACCTTTAAAGTATTACGAAATAATTTCATCAGCACTTTCTCATAGATTACACAATATTAAGAAGAAAAAAAAACATAAATAATGATTTAAAAAAAAAGTTCGTTACCTGTCCGCATCCTCTAAAAAAAGCGTCAAAAAAACCAAGGACCTTCCATCCGAGAGAGTGTCTCTTCTCATCGAGAAAATTTTTCAACAAATCGAAATCTCCCATACAAGCCACCCATTGAAATTCCTGAGTTAAGAAAAATCACGATTTATGTCACTTTCACCCTTCACTGTAGCTCAGAAACCCTTGGTGTTTTTCTTTTTTTTTTTTTACCACGGCTAGAAAAGTTCAAAGACCGTACTTGAAGGCGAGATTTTTCATCGACTTCCATCGTGGACGTTCTCGTTCGATACCGTGTTTCTTATTTACAGTCGCGAGTCTTACTTTCATATGTTTATAAGACAGAGCTCACCGCTCGTTTCATCGTTTGTTTCCCCTACCAAACGCTCGATCGGCCTTCTTTCGATTCTGAGACCAGAACGAGCGAGCAACGACGTTCACGTGCGCTTCACACTTCTCTCGATCCCATTATCGATAATTATTGATAAACTTGTCTGGCTCTCCCCTCCTTATGCCCGAAAACGAGATGTGTCACAGGATGATAAAAACAAAACGAGACAATTGTTTTTATAAAAAGAATCATGTATGAAAATACTTTAATGTGAGAGACGAAAATTCAATTCGAACACGTTGTGAATCATTAACCATCGATTACGTAATTTGGATGCACAACCAGCATGGGATTCTCTTCGTCGTCGGCGGCGTCGCCGCTGCTCCGAAGGTCCGTTGTCGTCAGTGGAATAATTATTTGGTCCTGGATCAAAAATTAATTATTTTTTAGATATTAGATATTAATTTAATTAGATATTAATTTTAGATGTTAATTTTGATGAGATTGGAAAAACATATTGAAGATTTGATACGTACGTGATAAATTAGCCTGTCGATAACTTTCTCTGCCAGTGCTTTAGCTTCGAGAAGCTCCTCCTCGCTGTCAATTCGATCCTGACACTGATCCAAGTACCAGGCCACCAAATCCGATTTTCTAATTCCCTCCTCACTCTCGTCTTCGGTTTCCATTATGCTCTCTTTGTTCCTCATGTAAAGGACGAACATGTTTGACAAATTTTTGTACTCCTCGAACGAGAGGGTGAGTTTTTTCTTAGGAGGCTCGCTGGAGTCGTGTCCATTCGTGGCGTTTGCTAATGTTCATTAAAAAAAAATTAATAAACGGTTACATGTTTTGTAAACATACATACACAGTTCATTCAAAAAGTTTGGGGACTAATTTTTTGTTCTCGAAAGGGAAAATTAGTTTCGAAAATAATTGTTCAATTTTCAACGTTATATCTTCCTCGTTTTGTACAGATTTTATAGCACTCGTACATTCGCTAAATTCCTTAATATCTTTAAAATGTTCGCTCTTCGTTGATATTTTAAATTTAAGTATAAAAAAAAGTCTCCCAGACCCAGATTTGGCGAGTAAAGTGAGTATTGAATCGTGATGATAGATTTTTTTTTGGCCAAAAATTGTATGACGAGCTGATACATTGTCGTGCAAGTTAATTAATTCCGAGATTCGAGGTCAAGGGTACCTCTCTCGCGAATCATCTTCTAGTAAGTGTTAACCGTTCTTATACAGTGTACACCACTAGAAAATCTTGTTTGGCTTAAATAATCATCACTACACGTGATTTTCAATAAATCGAACTTTTCAAATCAATTTTTTTTCCAAATTGAATCATAATTTGATTGTGACTCATTGACAAAAACACAGATCCTTCAAATGAATACAGCTGGCCACTAAATGAAGTTACTGTAGGTAAAAGCAGATAAAGCAAGTTGTATATTTTATATACAACGAGCGACAATCGATCGCTTTGATTTACATGTTTAATTTGATATTTTGCTGTTCTTCTAGGCGCATACTTCATGCAACTCTTTTTTAATAAGGTAAACGTCCCAATAGTTGGACAATTTTTGCTATATTATTTTTAATATTTGAATTATTTTTTTTCTCAATAAAATCGCATGGATTATTTTTCCTGTACGAAGAAGTGTATTTTTTATAACGTTAATTTATTGGAACAAACTTGCTCAACCTTAGAGATACGATCGAATTACTGCCCAACTATTGAGACATTCTACATATTCAAATGTTCAAGTATTTATTTACTAAAAATATTATCTAAAATTAACGAATAAAATGAATGTTGGATCACTAAAATATCAGATAATAGTTTAGATGTGAATTTGAAGCAGATTTGTTTGTTTGAATATTTTTTAAACAAAGATTAAGTGTGAAAACCTTTAGCTGTCCAACTATTGGGACGTTTACATTATAGGATACATCCGCACCTACATTTTTTAAAAAGTATTTTTAAACGATATTATAAATTTGAGGCACTAAACTATTCTCTTTTCGTATGATTGAAAATTACTGGAACTGACACTCAATTGAATTTATCGAATTTTTACAAAATATTTTTCAGTAACAAACTACTTTGCAAACCCTGACACGTCTTACCCCGATACTTTATACCGGAGCCTAATGATTCCAAATTCTGTTGAAAATCCAAACGAAATTGTTGAATTTGTTGAAGTCGAGTGAAAAACTCGACTTGGAGTTTTTCACTCGACTTCAACAAATCAATATGGATAAACAATAGTTGAGGTATTGTCGGAAATTTGGAATTTTTTCTCGTTATGTTCGACGAATTTTCTCTCTCTTTTTTCAAATGTTTACAATTCCCGAACTATTCAGGTATATCTACCCAGGTATATTTGATATAAATAATAAAAAATTGTGTTGCAAGTATTTTTCACATGAGCTGAGAAAATTTAGCGTATTCGAGAACCTCCAGCCTGATTTTTCGAGAACCGAAAATAGGAAAATGTCAAAATTTCAAGTGACAATATCTTTTCGTGTCCTCGACGATATCGACTTCATAATAGGTAATTCCTGAAAATTTTTGCAAGACGAAATGAATGATTCAAACATCAATGTCATTATTTAATGCGCTCTATTCCGATGAATCGATCAGAAGCTTCTTTTTTAATGTAGGATTAGTCTCGAAACTTTTTGTATGAACTGTACATGTAATTTTAAAAGGTAAAAAATACTTACAAGGAGGTGTAGCGTTGGGTTCGTCTCCGTTCGGAATATTATTAAAAGCCTGCATGAGAGGGGGAGCTTCGTCATCGAGATCCATTCCCGTGTTGCCATCACGATTTTCAGGCTCGTCGAGATCTATGTCGGGCTGTTCGACTCTGACGATGCTCTTGCTCAAGAGGCTTCTGGCTTCCTTTACGTGTTTCACCGTAACCTCGTCGACGCATTCAAGTTTCGCAAGGGCTTCGGACAGCCTGATGAGACTTTCCAATTGACGAGTGGTTACGCGCCAAGTCGATTTCGCCGAGCCCGTGCCTTCTCTCTGTCTCAGCACCGTGTAGCTCTCGACCAACAATTCCGCAGCTTCTGCATTTATAACGGGCTTGAAACGCTTCGCGAAGTTGATGTACCTCAAGATTTCAGCCTGCTGGTAAACCGTGTCGATGCTCATCTCGTTGTTGCTGTGAAGATCGAGGATTTTTTTCGCAATTGCGTTATCGACGACCTCGTTGCACTCGTCGATGAGAATGAAGAAGAGATCGAAGCGCGACATAATCGGGGCAGTGAGCATGACGTTTTTCTGGAGCGGTTTTGACCTGTCGTAACGACCGCCGATCGGATTTGCGGCGGCGAGGATCGAAGTTCTCGCGTTCAGAGTCGCCCGGACGCCGGCTTTCGCCAGGGAAATGGTCTGCTGCTCCATGGCCTCGTGGATCGCGACCTGGTCGGCCGGATCCATTTTGTCGAACTCGTCGATGCAACAGATTCCATTGTCGGCGAGCATGAGAGCTCCGGCTTCGATCACGAAATCCGAGGAATCTTCGTCTCTGACGACGGCTGCGGTCAAGCCAGCGGCACTGGAAGCCTTTCCGGACGTGTAAACGGCCCGTGGCGAGAAATCAGCGACTTGCTTGAGAAGCTGAGACTTCGCTGTGCTCGGATCGCCAACTATGCAACAGTTTATGTCACCGCGAAGCGCCGTGCCTTCGATCGTTTTCTTCGGCACGCCGCCAAACAGCATCAACGCTATTCCTTTCTTAACTTCGTCATTGCCGTGAATCGATGGGAAGAGACTCGAGACTAGGTTCGTGTACAAATTTTTGTCTCGGCTCATTTCGTAAACCTTGTTCCATTCTGATTCCGTCATTTGGCTCTTCATCATCTCTTGGGATATGTCGTCCATCGCCATTTCCGTACCGCCAAACTATAGATACAAAAATTATTGAAATAATCGTCAACGGTTGCGTCTAAATTCACGTTTAAAAAATGTCTTTACGAATTCGTTCATGGATAAATTAGGATTTAACGTACTCTCAAACTCGTCGCAGATACACTGCAGGCGAGAAAAGCGAGTTTGTAGTTGAGATCCCGGACACCCAGAGCTTTGAGACCACGAACGCCCTCACCCTGAACTCCAGACTTGTGTCGTGAATTTATTTCGGCTTTTGCACCAGGGAACGCAAGAACGCTTACATCCGGAACAACGATTAATGTGCCCGTAAAATCGTACCTGATAATAATGATAAAATTTGGCGTTATTCTTTGTATGTGCATCAAGATTTTGTTTTTTTATATTCTCGTCGAAAAATTACCTGTCTCCGGCCTGAACCGTTTCCACGGTCTCAGCTCTGAGAATTATTTCCAAAGAACGTGGTATGCAGCCTCTCGGTAATTCCGACTGGGCTTCTTGAATCTTGACTTTTTGAAAATCAACAAAGACGGAATTGTCGACGTCCAAAACGAATCTTCTTCTGTTACTGCACACAGGGTTTGTACAGATGGTAGGATTTGTGAACTTGAATGAAAATGAGAAATTTTATACGTTGTTTTTTTTTCAGAAAAAAATATATTTGCTTTCAAGCAAGAGACATACTTTGAATTGTTGCTCAACATTTTTTATCGTTGCATTGCAATCCAGGCATACGAATGTTCCAGAAACAAGTTCTGGATGAACCGGATGAGTTCTGACAACTTGTCCCGATATTCTGGTCAAGGTTCCGATTTTAGTTGTCTTTAACTCTCTGAGTTTGTGTCTCGTGGGAACGTCTATGAGACTGACGTAACATTCCTTGTCCTGTTTCAATTCTCCGGTATCTTTAACGAAATTGCAGACAGCCTGACAGAGATAAGGATAAATTCTGAAAATTTACAGATACATAAATACATAAGACTTTACAAATTATGTTGAAAATGGAAACAGTTTCTGAACGATTATAAAATAAAAATTTACCTGTAATACTCTTCGATTATGGTGGTTGACAATTCTTGGTTGTACTTTTCTATGTCCTCGAAGGAAACTTCGAGCGTACTCCGTTCCGGGCTCACAAGTTCCTTCGACGGTTCAAAATATTTGACTTCGTCATCCTCTTTGAATCTGAGTTTTTAAAATCACATAAATTAAATGAAATTAAACTAAAATCCTTTTAAATGATATTCCATAAGAAAATTTTGGAGTTTCTTTGTGCACTGAACGTGAATTGACATCGGTGAGTCGTACTTACTCTTCCAGAAAATCTTGAAACAGTTTCTGGCACTGAATGCCAATGTCGTCGCGGACTTTATTTTGATGAGTTTGCAAATCGAGATTCATTATTGTTCTTTATAAATTATTGTTAAAATTGAATAAACTTGCTTCGTGTTTATTCCGATTGTCCGCAGGCGAAGCACGTTTTTGGCGGGAATACGCCAGTGCCGTCAACAAACATTATTTCAGTTTTTCGCCACTAGCGGCGCTTCGATAGCCGCAAGTTGGCATCACTGCGTCCGCAACCGTTGGCGTCCATTCGTATTTTCGATCCGTGCACGGAATTTTTCGTTTCGGAATAATCAGTAAAAATATAACAATATATTTGTCTCTTTATTCATTTTGCTCATACATGCATTTAGATTAATCGAAATAAACTATTTTTCAACTAAATTTCATAGAAACAATTTCAAATGTATACTTTGAAAAATACGAAGCAAAATCGGTTTAGATTTTGCCATTGAAAGTCCATTGCTAAATTCAAATATGTCGGTTGAATTTCGATTCCATTATTTGTTCATAAATTGATATTGTTCGATACTTGGAATAAAATTTCATGCATTAGTTGATGAATTTGCGCAAAAGTTGTTATAAAGTGAGAAATAAGATGAAATTTTAGATAAAATGCAATAAAAAATTGTCTATTAAATAATAATGCGCATAATACGAAAAAAGTACGAGAGTTTTTTATCTGTGAAGTGAAAAAGGTGTTTACGATCGAGGAAACTAGGAGACATCGGGATCGATCGATCAAACGCGGATGGGCGCCGAGAAATGGGACGAAAAGACAGTTCAGTCGGGAAGGGAAATTGGCCGCGATGGTGAGTCAAAAAAAAAGAGTCCTCCATTAAATTCAACATTTTATTTATATTTATCATTAAATTTGAGATGCCATAGGATAAGAAACTTCGATAAAATTTGAGATTGTTGGATTCGTCAAGAATGCCAGATAGATTGTATTAATAACACGCGATTGTAAACGTCGCTCGTGAGAATAAGGATAAAACCTCGATCTGAACGCTCATTGGTCCGTTACGAATGAGAAAGAGAAAACGCATCGCGCTCAGTCCGGTATTGGCAATTTGTTAAAATAGTTCAAAGTTTCGGTCGCCGATGCCAGGACCAGATTGAACAGAGGATGAATTATTTCTACCGTGTTTTGATATTGAGGCCCTATTACGACTGGTGTCGGAGAATTTTGAGCGATCGAGAGACCGCTCAGAGTGTAACACGTGTGATAGTGATCCCGCGACCTGAAATAATACGAAATTAAAAAATTTTAATCATTTTAATCATTTACATTTAAATAATACGAAGTTTCATCGTATTGCACATAAATATTCTTAACGAGCACATATCTTAAGGTTGTTGTGGGGTGAAACATTTTTGATAATATTTTAATAAAAATTACCAATTTTTAGGATGATTTACAGTACGGAAGTCGAGATATTTATTGGTAAATATCACAATTTTTGGTACTCGGCCAAAAGAGCATTGATATTGTAATTTTTAACAATAAGTATTTCAATTTTGACACTGTAAAGCTTCACGAAATTTGGCATAGATCTTTGTATAACATCAGAGATTGTTTGTTCAACTTTTTACAAAAATCTAAACCAATTTTTTTTTTACTTTTTTTCAATCATATAATAAGCACAATTGATCTTGGAACAATTACAGAAACAGAAAATACAGAAAACACCTTTTGTAATTCGAGTATGTTGTTCTTTAGTCAATTTGCAACAACTTTTCTTAATGAACTTTTATTCGAAAACCACTTTTTACCTGAGAAAAATTGAGCAGCAACTTTTTTAAATCTCAATTTATCTCGATATCTTGTGGTTTTTTAGCTTAAGTTTATTAAGAAAAGTTGTTGCAAATTGTTTCAAGAACAATATATTCAAAAATCAAGATCATCCAAGGTCACCTGTACTTGCTACGTATGTATGAAAATTTAAAAAATCATAATCTTAGGATTTTTTTTAAACTAAAGGAAGCTTCTTTGAAGTACAATGAAGAGCTTTGCTAAATTTTAACGAGATTTACCATCTAGAATTGAAGATATTTAGGATTGAAAATTGCAATATTTAACACGTGCTCTTATGGGAGACTGCAGAAAATAGTGATTTTTTGCAATAAATATCTCGAGTTCTACATAGTGAAACTTCTTAAAATTTAATATAAAATTACACATTGTATCAAAGAAGGTTTTTCCAAATTTCTTCCAAAATCCTAAGAAAACGATTTTTTTATAGAACTACCTTAATGGCCAAGTTATCAAAATATTTTCAATGAAGATTTTCTTCTAACTTACTTCGTCGGTTTATCTAAAAGTCCTCCTGCAGGGTGCTGGCAGCACATGAGTAAGTACTCTTGTAGTGCTTCTTGATCGAACAACCAATAATCCGCGTTCGGCGATTTTTCCTCTTTGGAAAGAGCGGCGTGTATAAGGGGAAACGATGCCCCTTGCCAAAATGAGTAACAACTATCTACTAATTTGTTAGTTCGGCCTTGGAATCCGCCTTCCATACGCATCTGTTTATTAACTATCCAACGCTGAAAATAAATTATTTTCTCAAGTTAATCATTTTAGTATTTTTTTAAATTAAACACAGACATAAAAATTATCTAACGGAGTATAACGTTGTGTAAGGTATAAGATTTTTTAAATATTGAATTAAATCGGATTTTTTTTTCATACAAAAATTATTTTATATAGTTTGATAGCAAAAACTATGAAAATTTTTCGAATTACGTTTCGACATCTGTTATAATTAAAAGATAGATAAACTCCATTTTTACAAGAAATGTGGTGATCAATCTACCTCAATGTGAAAAAAGTTGTTATTAAGTGAAAGTATTTACCAACAACGAAGTCATATGGCAAACATGAGTCTTTCCAAGTAGAACGAGAGAAGCCAGACCGCAATAAGTGTATCCACCATGAGCTTCCATGTCGGGACATCCCCCAAAACCGCCTTCCCAAGTTTGACACTTAGCTATCCACTCATCGGTGCGATCAAATAAATCAGGGCTGTACACATTTGTTAACTTCGCCACAGCGACTGTACAATAAACTCCTCTAATGTCAACCTCGCCATCCACGTGCATACAAAATCCACCTTCTTCAGTTTTGAGACTTTGGAAAAAGCGTCGAAGGCCTATCCTGAAATTTCAATGTCAGTGGCTCAGAAAAAAAGCACAAAATAATATCAAATTTTTCATATTTGCACTCGACTTTATATGTTTTCTGTGCAAATTAAATGTTAGATAATGTATTTTAAAAATAATTTCTTCAGGAGCGCTGTACCATTGTTCATTCTAAAATAATTTTAATGGTTTTTTTGTGATGATTATCACGTGTTTAAATGAGAAGATTGACGAAACAATAAAATTATTTGACTCTTTAGTGAATATGTTTCATTTTTCATTTAGCTTTTTAAATTTTTTTTCAAGAAAATGAATTCTACTATCTAAATATCTTAAATTGTTTTTAATACCGGTCAATCGATTCATAGGCTTTGGTAGTTCCAATTGTACACAGCGCAGCGACTGCTGCATAGGTGGATGCGAGATGGGGATATTGGCCAGGGCCACCTCCGTAACCTCCGTTGGGGTCTTGACATTTGGAGAGGAATCCAATAATTTTGTCGTAATCTGTATCACTGAGCCTTACTCCTAATATGTGCAAACTGTGCAAAGTCCAATAGCACAGCCATGGTCTGCTCGAGTCAAGATGCTTGAAAAATTATGAAAAAATACAAAAGTTCAGTCACAAAAATTCTTTTCTTCTAAGGTATTTTAATGAACAGACGTGAAAACGTGATATTTCTCAAATTTGATATTGTAATACAGCAAAATGATAAAAACAATCAATAATACCAACAGTACTGCAATATTTGAAATCCATTTGTGAATCTTTTACATAATATTCTGAAGAAAATTCAAATTAAATTTTTAAAAAATTGGCTTAAATGTTTGAAACATGAGATTATAATTTTTTGCGAAAGCTTAAAATCTATTTTATTTTGAAAATATTGCAAATGTGAAGTAATAAATCTTTTTAAAAGTTGGTCAGTTAATACTGACATAAAGTTTACATAGATATTTTTATGTAAATGCTAATAATTGTGGAATTTGCAACTGCTAATGAGACAAGTATCTTAAAGGCTCGAATGATTTTCAAAACATACTTCCATAGACTCGGACATGTGTGTTATAGAATTTTTTAAGAAGGCTGCATGCTTGTGCTTGATCAAAATAGGCTTCTTGCTCGATGTTAAAAGCTTAAAGACGTTTTCTTCCACTTCCGCCTGCAAATGAAAAATTTCTTAAAGGATCATTAAGCCTAATTTGCTGGTATATCTTTTTAGAGAGTTTTATCGAAACCTGGTCCACAGACGTAATAGTTTTGAAATCTTCGTCATCCTGTATAACTCGCATGAGATCTTCCACGCTTCTCATCTGATCATCCTCTTCGCCTTCATAAAATGAATTCTTCCACATTATCTGCAATAAAAAAATAATTCTTATCCTCACTGTTTTCCAAGTTTTTCTTTGATCAAGAAGAGTTTAAATGGTTTGGGTAGGTAAGGCAGTAAACCCCTGTGAATAACCTCAAGTTCAAACGATCAATTTTCTTTTCACATGCTGTCTCCAATATTTTCGAGAAGAAAAAAAATCTCCAACTTACAGAAATAAATTTTTATACTCTTCGGAACAAAATTCTCACACGTTTCATAACGAAATCAACAAAGATTATTCGCACCCACTTGCAAATAATTTCAACTGCGGTAAACGATAAACGAGTACTAGCGGCCAGGAAGTGAACTACTGTCGAGTACCTGGATCTTGATGATCTCTATTGATACGACAGAAATTTCGATAAGAAAAACTCTGCAACCAGTAAAAAGTTTTTTGCTTTCATCGACATAAAAATTTATTCACGACAATTTTATTGAATACTTTTTTTTTTGCTTTTTTTAATTTTTATGTGAATAAAAATTGAACAAAATACAAAAAAAATCTTATTTTATTGTTTATTAAAAACAAATGCACAATATACGAAAAAGAACGGTACGAATAAAAATAGAAAACTCAATAATACAATGCTGCATTATTATTTAAAAAATAAATATGTATTTTAGCAAGATCGTTCACAATAAAAAGTCGATACAAAGTGAAAACGTAAACTTTTGGAAAATCAGGTACATCGTTCACAAATACATGATTACAAAAAAAGAAAAAAAAAGGAAAAAGAAAAAAATTGTGAAAGGCCTTTCGTCGATTTTTTCAAACGTCGATATCCTCGTTCGTTAATCCCATCGTATCACATTATTTTTTTTTGTTTTTATGGATGATGCTTTATCCCGGGATGAAGCTCATTCTACATCTCTTCGCCACCCTCGTCCTCGACGGAATCCATGCCAACTTCCTGGTAGTCCTTTTCCAAGGCGGCCAAATCCTCGCGAGCTTCGTGAAATTCGCTCTCTTCCATATTCTCCGCCACGTACCTGCCAAACGTGAAATTTAAATATTTATAGAAGCGATTTTCTACTAGAAAATTCACGAGGGAAAAATATTTGTTAAATAAAATATATATATATTGATAAGAATATAATATTATTAATAATAAAAAATATATAAGGTAAACATCCCAATAGTTGGACATGTCCCAATAGTGAGACAATTTTCGCTATATTATTTTTAATATTTGAATTATTTTTTTTATCAATAAAACGGTATGGATTATTTTTACTATACAAAGAAGTGTATTTTTCATAAATGTAATTTATTGGAAAAAACTCGCTCAACTCTAGAGACAGGGTAGATTTTTGTCCAACTATTGGGGCATTCTACATATTTAAACGTTTATGTATTTATTTACTAGAAATATTGTTTAAAATTAACACAAAAAATGAGTTTTTGATCACTAAAATACCAGATAATAGTTTAGATGTGAATTTGAAATAGATTTTTTTGTTTGAATATTAAAAAATAGTTGTCCAACTATTGGGACGTTCACCTTATATTCATTGGAAAAGAATTTCTTTTGGGAAAAATAGAATTGGAGGACAATTTTTTTCTTTTACCAGTGAATGAATGCTCGTCTGCTGTACATGTGATCAAATTTTCTGTTCAATCGCTCCCAGGCCATCGCTATCGCCGTTGTATTCGCCAGCATGGCCAATGCTCTCTGCACTTTAGCGAGATCACCACCGGGAACTACCGTGGGCGGTTGATAATTTATTCCAACCTGTTTCGTCACGAGACAATCATTTTTAGTTTTCTCACCGAAGACACGAATTTTTATACAGAAAAATGCAATTTATCAAAAAATCAACAAAATTAAATTTAAAAATTATAATAATACATATTTGTATTTTTGCAAAGTAGCAACAGGTTTGAAAACAATCATTATTTTTTTAGTTTCTTCACCAAAGACGTAAACTTATGGATTTCTGTTTTTCATTAATTTATCAATTTATTAAAAATATGTATATAAAATTGAAAAAAAATGGAATAGAAAAAATATTTTTGCTCTGTTGAAATGAAGAGATTCATTGTTAAATATTGCAATTTTTTGTAACTACTCATAAGAAGCTGTGCAAAAAATTGCAATTTTTGCAATTATTATTTCAATTAAGATGATGTGAAACCCCCAATTTCGAGTAATTTTTGGAAAAAATCTCACGCTCGTATTTTTCAAGCAAATGAATTGAAATTCGAATATGTTATGTAGAGTACACTAAGCTAATGCATGACAGTCTTGGAATTTCAAAAAAAATAAAAATAAAAACCAAAAAGTATAACATATTCAAATTTCAATTAATTTGCTTGAAAAATACGAGCGTGGGACATTTGTCCGAAAATTCACTCAAAATTGAGTGTTTAACATCACCTTAATATTGTAAACTTATTTGAATTTTATACAGATTTGAAGGGCGTTTAGGCAAATTAAAAAAAAATCCCAAGTATACAATAACTTGTTGATTCAATCTGAAATTTTAAAGTAAAAAAAAGAGATTTGACTGTCGTGTGGGTTAAAAATGAAAAAAAAAAGAAAAGACGAAATAAACCTTGAAACCGGTAGGACACCAGTCGACGAATTGTATGGCTCTCTTGGTTTTGATAATGGCGATCGAGGCGTTGACGTCTTTGGGAACGACGTCGCCTCTGTAGAGGAGACAGCAGGCCATGTACTTTCCCTGCCTGGGATCGCACTTGACCATTTGATTGGCAGGCTCGAAGCAGGCGGAGGTCAGCTCCATAACGGTGAACTGCTCGTGATAAGCCCGCTCGAGAGAGACGATAGGGGCGTAAGTCGCGAGGGGGAAGTGAATTCTTGGATAGGGCACGAGGTTCGTTTGGAATTCCGTCAGGTCGACGTTGAGAGCCCCGTCGAATCTCAAGGAGGCCGTTATCGAGGATACTATTTGGCCGATTAGTCGATTGAGATTCGTGTAAGTTGGCCTCTCGATGTCCAGACTGCGACGGCATATGTCGTAAATCGCCTCGTTGTCGACAAGGAAAGCGCAATCGGAGTGCTCGAGGGTCGTGTGGGTCGTGAGAATCGAATTGTATGGCTCGACGATCGCGGTCGAGATCTGCGGCGATGGATAAATCGCGAACTCGAGCTTGGCCTTCTTACCGTAGTCCACCGACAGCCGCTCCATCAGCAGCGACGTGAAACCCGACCCGGTCCCACCGCCGAACGCGTGAAATATCAAAAAGCCCTGAAGCCCCGCGCACGTGTCCGCGACCTTCCTTATCCTGTCCAAAACCAGGTCCAGAATGTCCTTTCCCAGGGTGTAATGACCGCGGGCGTAGTTGTTCGCCGCGTCCTCCTTTCCCGATATCAACTGCTCGGGGTGGAACAGCTGGTGATAAGTTCCAGTTCTCACTTCATCTGGAATCCAACGACAAAACCATTTTTTCATCTTTTTTTCTTTCCCTTAAGGAGGTTGGCTACATATAACGAAATGATAATAATTCATTCAAATTTGGAGAGAATATTCTTCCATGTGAAATACGTGAATACAATTTTTTATAG
>JAPYYW010002539.1:0-12125 GCA_030522545.1 Cremastinae sp. A BG-2022a
CGTGTATAAGGACGTAACTTTATCACTCGATTACTCGAAAATAATGTAGATGATATTTTTTTTCTGAATTTATATAAATTTCTTTATAACAAATTTTATAAAGAAATTTGCTTAACAAATTTCCTTTCCCTATAACATGTAACATGTAAAACGTCATTTATTTTCGCCATTTGTAGCCAACCTCCTTAAGCTGGTTTTATCAAAATATCGTTTTCTTAGGATTTCCTTGAATATTTGCAAAAACTACGTTTCACTGCGTAGAACTCGAGATATTTATTGTCAAAAATTACTATTTTCTGCAGTCTCCCATATATAAGAGCACGTCTTTCATATTGCGATCTTCAACTCTTGATATCTTGACTTATGGACTGCAGTGGAACTTGTTGAAAATTTGTACAGCTCTTTATTGTAATTCAAAGAAGCTTGCTTTTATTTTTAAAAAATCCTAAGATTACGATTTTTTTAATTTTCATACATGTGTAACAAGTACAGATCACCTTGGATGATCTTGAATTTTAAGTATGTTGTTCTAGAAACATTTCGCAACAACTTTTATTAATAAACCTAAGTTCAAAAACTACATGGGACGGAGATAAATTGAGATAAAAACTTTTAATTTGACTGTACCGATAAAACTAATTTAAATGTTCATCTTACTATAAAGTTTTATATTAAATATTTTAGATATTTTTACAATACCTTTGAAAATTTATCTTCAGCATTGAATTTTATATATTTAAATTTATGTCACACTTAATACTTTTCATTACCTTAAAACAATTCCACATTTGTAACCACTCGTCCAAGATCACACAAATATTACACAAATATTGTTTCTTTTTCATTCTTATCAAATATCATATTTTTGTCAGGGTTTATAAAAAGTAAGATGTTTTTAAAATATCGTAAAAAATTTATCATTAGCATTGAATTTTTTGTATTTTTCATTCTGATAAAATAATTTCATAATTATAACCACTCCTTCAAGATCCATGAAAACAGTTTTTGACACGAAACCTTTTTTTTTCATTTTTGTAACCAAATATCAAATTTTTGTCCGAGATTGTAAAAAGTAAGATATTTTTGTCACATCGTTAAAAATTTTTTTTTGGCATTGAATATTTTGTATTTTTCATTTCAAAAAAATACTTTCATATTCATAACTATCGATGAAAACAGTTTTTGACACAAAAAATTTTTTTTTCATTCGTTCAAGAAAACATCAAATTTTTGGCAGAGATTATAAAAATTAAGATATATTGATAATATCTTTAAAAATAATTTCGTAATCATAACTATGGTTTCAAGATTCATGAAAACGCCTTATGTTCGACACGATGATTTTTATTATTTTTTCTTCAAACGAAATATTAAATTTTTATCTAAGAGTATTAAAAAAAAGAACTCTTTTTGAATAGTTTTTCGAAAATATTGTACTTTACATTACTTTTAGCGTCAAACGTTTAGTCGCTGAGCAAGATTGTAAAAGATTTTACAAGTGAGTACAGGAAAGTGGATATTTTGGCAATAGCCTTATAAAAATAGAGTGTGAAAGAGGCAGAAAATTTGTACCTATGACTGTGGGCTCAAGATCTATGAAAACGGCTCTTGGCACGTATTTTCCGCCTCCGGTCTCGCTGAAGAAAGTCTGAAAGCCCTCATCGTTGCTACAAGTCTGCGGCGGGACTATACCGTCCGGTTGAATTCCATGCTCCAGGCAGTAAAGCTCCCAGCAAGCATTTCCCATTTGCACTCCGCCCTGGCCGATGTGGATCGATAGAACCTCGCGCTGTCGATCAATTCAATCAAATTTTTTTTTCTTTTTTTTTATTTCGTTTAATTCCCGTACAACCAAATTTTGTTCTTTCGTGACGAAAAAGTGTTTGGAAAGTCATGAAAAAGGATTATCTCGATCGGACGTACCATTTTTTCGGAGTAATAAAAAAAAAGAAAGAAAATGGAGATTTAAATTTGGTGATCAGGAGTGGGATGAACGAACGATGATGTTAACGCGACGAAACGACGATATCAAACTGACGACTCGATCTCTCGTTGATTTTTGTTTCGAGAACGTTGCTCATGGATACCGAACAATCGAGCTGACGGCGATCGAGCGATTCATATACGCGTTTTTCCGCTTTCTTCTTTTTTCCTCGATTTTCCACATAAAAAACGTGTAAACGAAGGCCCTGTCTCGATTTTCTCTGTTTTTTAGATGTCTTTTTTTCTCTCTATTTTCATGGGACACACTGAAAATAGAGGGAAAAAGTCACGAACGATGTTTACCATTTTCCAAAAATTCGCCGTTTGACAATATGCTGGAGCATTCCCTTATTTTTTTTCCTCGAAAAATTTTATTTCGTACATTCGCTAACGCATGCATATATGCGAGAGTAAATATTTATATTTATATACGAGAGTAAAAATGTATATATAAGCGCGTAAAACCGTACACCGTCTGGATTTTGTTCATTTTTTTTTCTTTATTCTTGTGAGACACTAAAAATAGAGGAAAAAATTCACGAACACTGTTCATTATTTTCCAAAAATTCCCAGCTTGAAAATAATGTTTCTGGATTCCCTTTTTTTTCCTTGAAACGCTTTATTTCGCACATTCGCTAACGTATGTATATATGCGAGAGTAAATATTTATATTTATATATACGAGAGTAAAAATGTATAAGCGCGGAAAACCGTACTGTCTGGATTTTGTTAATTTTTTTTTAGATTCTTTTTTCTTCATTCTTGTGAAACACTAAAAATAGAGGAAAAATTGCGCGAATACTGTTCATTATTTTTAAAAAATTCCCAGCTTGAAAACAATGTTTTTACATTCCTTTTTTTTCTTGAAAAATTTTATTTCGCAAACGCATCTATACAAAAGTAAAAATATAGTATAAACGCGTCCAAAAACCGTATATATACCCTCTGGATTTTTTCAATTTTTTGAATTTTTCTTGCTTTTTCTTCATTTTTATGATACACTATAAAAATAGAGGAAAAAAATTCACGAACGTTGTTGACTATTCTCCAAAAATGCCCAGTTCAACAATTTTCTCGAATTCCCTTTTTTTTCCTCGAAAAGTGTTATTTCGTGAATTCGGAAACGCGCGTCGATACGAGAGATATTGCTGACGGGTTTTTTCCTTTATTGCTATCCTGTTGACTACAAGAGGACAGAACCATTTTCGACACATTTTGCCGCTATAAACTTGCATGAATAAAAAAAATATGAGCTTGACGCTAGATTCTGGAAACATTCCAAAAAATTTTTTTCTCCACGAGAACATATTTTTCCACAATTTTCGTTCTTTTTTTTTCTTTTAATTACGCGACACTTTTTTAAACGGGGGTGAATCGAGGGCAACGCCGCTCGAGTCGAAAGCTCGGTCAGGGAGTAAACGCGGAGGCATACAGATAGACCGAAAACGAAAAACATAAAAGCGCAGTGATACGGGAAGAGTATGATTCCGGAGGAGAAAACTCAACCGTTTTTCTGCTGTGGAAATGCGCGGAGAAAAATCCGCTTGAGAGAAATCCAAGTTTTATTCTTGAGAAGCTACAAAAAGATAAAATATCGACAGATATGGAGCAAAGTAGTACATAATATCCGCTGCATTTTATTCACGTGAGCTTACATCATGCGAATATTAAAAAAAAAGAACAGAATTATCTTCGGAAAAATACAGGCGAAGCTCGTTCCAATCTCAAACTTTTTCCGATATACCAGGACAAAAATCTCTTTTATCGCTTTTACGTTATGTGGAAATTCTTGTTAAATGAATGTAGAGGGAAAAAAAGTTCGTAGTTTCGACTGCTGAGGAAGTATCTATATGATTTGAGTCGAGTGAATATCGTTTGAGACAGAATTTCTTGAAAATTTGTACAAATCTTTTTTATAATGTCATTTTAATGCAATGTCATTTTAATGTCATTTTTAAAGTAATTTCTTCAAAATTTTGCATTGAAGCTCCTTATAGCATTACACGCAAGTACGTGTGGGTAAATTATAAAGAAGTTTATTTAAAAATTGTAGAAAATAACAAAGTTTTCGTAAAGCTTGTTATTCTCCTAAAAATCATAATTTGAATGTTTGCAATTTCTATATAACATTATTATTAGACGGTAAAACTATACATTTTGTTTACAATTATGATGCAATTTTCAAGAAGAAGGTTTCAACGGTTTTTCGAGAAATCATCTTTGATAAAATTAGTCTGATGATTTTATCTCTGTTTATATGCAAAAAAAAAACATTTGCAATTACTTTTTCTACTTAAATTTTTTGAAATTATACGTCGTACTCTATATATACAGTAAAAAATTCAACGAAACAAGCTTAAATTCTGGAACACAAAAATTAATACTATTTTATGTTATACAAATGCCAGTACATATATCTTATTCTTGATAATATTTGGAAGCATATAACTGACATTTCTTTAAAAAATTAATTTTATCAATTACATAAAAAAATAAGTATACTACATATTTATTAAAAATATAGTTATGAAATAGTTATAAAAATAAATTATAAAAATAATTAGAATTTTCGTATATTTTGAAAGAAAAATTTCGAAAAAATTTCAAACTGTTATTGCAGTACAAAAAGTAATAGAGATTTTTAGCATAAAATTCTCTCCGAGTATTTACTTTTCTTGACTTATCGAGATCTTACGTGACGACGAAAGTAGTGAAGTTTCGTTTAGAGACTCAACAATATATATCTATAACGTTCGGCATAAGCTCGAATTTCACGCAGACTTTGCGTTTCGTCATCTCGCTCTTCAATTATTTCTACATATAAGGCGCACATGTATAGAGATATTTGGCCAGAGTTGGGTACACACAGAAATTTTCCTTACGACGAGCGCGAGCGTAGAAAAACTCGTCGGGAAAGACGAAATGATTCGAGAGTCGAAAGATATCAAGGATTTTCCGACGAAGGATCATCCCGGTGCCAGACGTAGTTACCTTCTTATGTACCTTCTCCGCACATATACGTATACTTTACTTTTCCAAGCGATATTAAAAGCTTTCGCTGTATACGCACACAAGTCTGCACGAATTCCGTCTGCAACGCGTACAAAGATTTTCACGAGTCGGATATCATTTCGTTTGGTAAAGTTGGATTTTTTTATAATGTATATTCTTAATATATTAAAAAAGACATGTAGCCTCTAATCGATTAATCGGAATATAGAGCGCATTAAGCGGAGCGTATTGACTTTTGGCTATAATCATCGATATATACTTATTTTGTATTCTTCGCGATTGTTGTTGGTCGGAGAAATTATAATATTTATAATTAAAGAAACATGACCCTTGTGAATAAAATTGTGGAATCGTGATTATTTGCATCAACATATTGAGCAAAAAATTAGGGATCGTCTCTATGAATCACCCTTAATAAAGTTGATTTCGTCAAAAGATTTTCTGATTTTTATGACTCGCTAAATTTCTTGCAATTTTTTTTTGTTTTAAAAGCCTATTGGATCGGAAATTTCCCGTAGATAACGACAATGATAATTATTCGGGACGCAATATAAAAATTCATATTGAAAAATTCAAAAAACTGATCGAAAAGTCAATTTCTTTGATTTTTCAAGATGAATTCTTGGATTCCGATCCGAATAATTCATATTTTCGTTATCTACGAGAAATTTCCGATCGAATAGGCTCTAAAATCGAGAATAAAAATTCAACAAATTTTGCATATTTTTGAAGGTATTTTCCATTTTTTTATAAATCTTCGAGGAGTGATAACTTTTTAAAAAATTAATGAATTAACATAATTTCTGCACCATTCACTTCATTTTGCAAAAATGATTAAAAATTAAAGTTGATTTCATCAAGAGAACGAGACCCACGAGACGCAGAATTCATATTGAATGAGTCAAAAAATTGAATTCTGGATCAGATTTTTTCAATTTTTCAGTATTAATTTTTGGATTACGCCCCGTACAAGTATAGCATTTTTGTTATCTACAAAATATTTTGCGATCAAATATATTTTATTTTAAAAATGACATGAATAAGCTCATAATCAATTGATCGTAATAGAGCGTATTATGGGAGGTCATATGAAATAGGCGCCTAAAAAAATAGGCGCCTCTTTATGTTAAAAAAAACAAATTATTTGGTTTCGCTGTTAAACATTTATTATCTGACAGAAAATAATCTATCACTGAAATCTGACATTAATAAAACCTTAAACAATATTTTATTAATTTTTATATTATTTTTAATTATTGTTATATTATAATTACAATTTATCATTTATATGTCTGAAGAATTATAGGAATGCATAATTTTTATTGATAAAGATAAAATGTTTGAACTATTGATCCTGATAGGAAAGTAAATAGTCTTCATTGATAATTGATAATTATTTAGTGAGGAAATTGTCTTAGTTGCAACTTTAACCAAACAGTTATTATTTAAAAACTGAAGAAATTTAATATTAGCGCGAAGAAAAAAATTATTCAATTGTCTACATATAGACGTTCACAATATTTTCTTGATCAGAATAAATAAAGTATTTGGTGCTAGACATCGTTAATTTGTTTATTCATTGAGAATATATTTTTAACGAGACAAAAATTATTTTTTATTGTTAGTTACTAAAAAAATATGTTTATTACATATTTTATAATTTTCACATTTAAAAGAAAAAATTGTTGCATCATACAATTTTAAACACGTACGAAATAATAAAACTGCTATCAGGTTTAAAAAATGTTTAACCTGATTTCTATTCATCGAATTGATATATTATATTGAAGCATTTCAATGAGTTCATTATTAATGGCCTTTCATTCAAATTAAATAGAGGCCTTCTTATTTAATCTTATTCTGGTTTTATCTTGATTTTTTTTCAATATCTTCGTCTTTCATCACTTTGCTTCCGCTTTTGGGTTTAATAACTCTTTCATGAGCAGGTACCAAATAAAATGGCATTTTCTCGGATTCATTGAGAATCAGCAACAAAGAGCGTTACCGCCTTTGATGCATTCGCACTTTGTAGCTATCAGGCAGGCTTCGCGCGTTTCAACGTCCCTCTCTCGCTATTTACGACTATAATTTGTATTCTGGAAGTATCGTCACTTGTTTATACCAACGAGCGACTCGAATGGAAGCAACGGATGAGACTCCGCCTTAAAAATCGTCACTTATGCTCTTTGCTATATTTGCATATGAGTGCTTCGTATTATTTGTGTCTACATTTTTTTTTCTCAATATTTCCGGTTGCGAACAAAAAGTATGAATACATATTTTCACGGACGATGAAAGTTAATATTTAGCTAAATATATTTTATGAACTTCGTGCAGAAATGTAGACTGTTTTTGTGGAAGAAATATAAAAAATTTCGCTCAAAATGCGAATTTGAAACGCTTCGACGACTTCAGGAAAATATTCAGAGCGTGCACGAAAATGTCTGCGGCAGAAGTCGAGTTTATTTTTCTTTTTTTCTTTTTCAACCTGTGTCGAACTTTACATATTATTGCTGTTCGGGTAAATATATGAGAATTTTTTCGATATTCCAATGATTTTTTATTCAGGAAAAAGAAAAAATATCGCTCTTTCCGGCCTAATGAGGGGTTCTTGATTTTTTATTCAAGAATAAATGAAGAAAAATATTATTTTTTGCAGAGGAATATTTCATAAGCTTATTTCAAAATTTTATCAAAAACCAAGCTATTTTTAATTTAAAATTCTTAAAGTTCAGTTTTTATGATGTGTTTTGGATACTGTATCGTATAGAAATTCAATTATCGCAGTTTTATATCAAACTTATCCAAGTGATGCTGCCCAAAAACTTAAATTTGATAGATTAAACCATGTAGAAGACGTAGAAAATCCAAATTTTGAACTTTATCATTTAATTATGGTATATGCTACAAAATACTATTACTTGACAAAAATTACCAAACATTTATTTTCAAGATGCTCTCGAATCATTAAGAGTAAAATTATTCATTTTTCTTGTCTCAATATTTTATAAGTAAGTTGTTTCTTACAAATTTATCTAATTAGCAACGATTGTAAAATTTACATTGAAAACCAAATTTGTTAGATCTAACTAAATGTTTGCTGTGCGGATACGCTTGATGACTTTTTTTTTGCAAATTGCAAGAAATTTCTGTAATAGTGAGGGAAATAATGGCCACAAATTTTACTATAAAGTGACAAATATATATGAATTATTTTGAAACTATATAAACGTATTTTTATAGCAAAACCAAATATATTAAAAATAGTATCTAAATAAAAAATATATTAAAAAAACACATTTTTATTTGAATTTAACACATTATAAGTGATTACAAAATTAATTGTATGATTTGTTAATTAAAATAACGTAAAACCCACGTATATTTTTAATGAAATCATTGACTTAAGGTAGGAGTCGCGTGACAGTCTATTCAAAATTTTAGCTGTATAAGTGTTAACTAAATGTAAAATCATCACTTGAATTTTTTCAACACAGAATTTTTTTAAAATTTATACTGATCTTCTTTGACAGCATATTAACTTGTGTGCAAAATTTAAAGAAAAGCTTCACCACGTGGTTATCAATATATTTATTTAAAAAAATTGTCACTTTTAACGTGTGCTCTTATGAGAGACCGTAAAATGTGATGACTTTCAACAATTAATATCTCAATTACTAGATGGTGAAACTTCATAAAATTTGGCATACATTTCGACATGACCTCAAAGAAGATTTGTGCAAATTTTTAAGAAATTATGTTACAAATAATTTTACGTAACTCCTATACCTTAACCATCGAAAAATGGATCGAACTACCTTATATAATCGAATCGAAAAGTAAAATAAGTCTGGTTTAGAAGGTCTTTATAGCAGGTAGAAAAAAAAGTGGATTTGAGAATGAAGCGTATATATACGTACACGTCCTCATTTTCCGCTACGAAATTCAGTCTTGGTTCATTTCAGCATTCGCGCTGGATTGCGACAGCGCAAAGAGTGGGCTTCCTCGTGCGAGAAAAGAGTTCCGCAGATGCATGCGTCTAGCCGACGAAATCGATATATGACCGAGAAGGAAAAAAAATAAAAAGAGAGAGAGAGAGAGAGAGAGAGAGGTATAAAAAAGAACGAGGCAAAAGATAAAAAAAACAGCAGGAACGAGAAAGAGAAAAAAAAATGGGAGAGAAAAATAAGTGAGCGGAGGAAAAAAAGGGTGTATAAAGAGATGGGAAAAATAAAGAGCGGAGAAGCCGTCCGATATGTAGTACACACAGGAAAAACAGAAAATGGTCAAAAAAAAATGAGAAGCGAGAGAGAGAGAGAGAGAGAGAAAGAGAATCGTGCATTCGCGAATCGCTCTCTCGGGCGCTTCTCCGCACTACACGGAAATTGCATCGTCCCGTCGTTACTTCCTGGTGCAGCGGGCGGCACTTGCACCCTGGCACGTTTTCCGCTCCCGGAAGGAACTATCGACCCCACTCATCCCCCCCCCCCTTGCATACTCCTTTTACTTTCCGTCTCTATCTCTCAGCGCCACCCCATGTGTTCGCCATGGACCCCATGCTGCATAGTTACCCTTCTCATCCCCGGCGCACTGGCACTTCCCTAACCACCCTCGCGTACGTGTGAAGCGTGTAACATTTCGGCATATATGTATGTAAATTTTGGACGTGTATATATGGCTCATTCCGCATACGTCATCTTAACAAGCGCCTTTCCCAAACTTGGGTTTCACCTTCAAATTATAATTACACGAAGAACTGGAGTTAAATTACTTTTTTTTTTCATTTTTTAAATTTTTTGCGAAAAATTTATACTGCTTGTATGTTTTGTTGTAATTATCGTTAAATTGGAAATTCGAAAGATTTTTCAAACGGTATACCGTACACTATAAGTTTTATTAGAATAAAATTAGAATTTTTCTTGGTAAATATATATACAGATTAGCTTCTTCGCTATGTTTTTATTTTTGTTGGTTTTATATATTTATTAATTTGCAGATTTTTTAATTTGTTACTATTTTTTTTTCATAATAGATATAACGTTGATGTTGAGTAACAAATTGTAGTTTATATAACAAGTCTAGATAGTCAATTACCCTACATCGGGGTAAATCTTTGCATTCAGAGAGAGAAAAACAAAAAAATATTTTAAGAACTTGTTAACATGAAATTTTTTACAAACAAAGTTGCATATAATGTGCATGAACTTACAAACAAATAGAAACTTACGTTATTCCAAAATATTCTTTATATTATTGAGTTGCTTAATGTGTATCTCTCTTTTATTCGCACCGGATGGTGTTAGCAAGAATAGTGGTAGTACTTCATTAATTTTACGCACTAAATGGTGTTTATATGGCGGTGTTAAATATTTACACTGATCAAATACAGCATATAAAACCACATCTATTAACACCTATTAACTATTAACTATTTATTTATTTATAAAATATTGAAGAAAGAAAGTTGGAACGTAAACGATCGCCAAACGAGCTCTTAAAAAAACAATTTTTTAATGATTTTTATCTAGCGAAAGTGACAGTACTGTGCAATAAACTTGTCAATTACACGACAGTACAAATTTTAGACTTTTCAGGTTTTGTAATTGATCAGTTAGTGTCAACGTATATCTATGTAAAATTTGAAGTAAAAGCCTATTTTAACCAATTAATCCATTGAATAAAGTTGTCGTATACTTAGTGTATATAATAACAGTACAATACTCATAAAAATATTAATAAAATTAATGGAAGCGCTTCTTTTGATTGGTAAAATATCGCAAAATATCACCTAAATAGCATTGAGAGCAAGAAATGGGAAAAAGTGAAAAATAATGAAAGTTCGCATCGACGAACAAAGGAAAATCTCGAGGGTGCGCGATTGGCACGAGATTGATTGTTTTTTTTACAGAATAGAGGCTTTTGAGATTGGAAGTGAGAGAGAAAGAGAGAAAATAAGAGAAAGAGGCGTTTATAAATGGAGAAAAAACTAAAATTCGGAGCAGATTTCGGTCGAGTGTATACGCGGTCGACGGATGGTGGGCGACTTCCTTTTTTTCCTCGCTCTCATTCCGGGTTATTCGAAACGTCCTGCGGAAGAGAAAAAAAACATCGGCTTTGTTGGCAATGCTCACGGGATTCGAGATGTGGGTCAGTAATCATCGGAGTTAGAACACGACTCTATATGAAACTCCCTCTTGTTCTGTTTCCTACCCCTTTAGTGTTACAGGCAACAGCATATTCGTGATAGCACCCAATAGTGGCAGCTATACGTCCAATTTCCTACGAGCTTTTCCATACAAAACTCACATTATTTTATCTATCAAAACAGAGTTATTAAGGTACTCATATACTGTTGTAAACGTTTTATTGTAAAAAAAATCTTTTAAATGAATATTTTGTAAATTTAATTAAACTGTATAAGAAAAAAAAATTATACAGGTTATTGAGAATTTAAGTGAGTAATTTAATTTCAAAATATGTCATATTTTGCCAATCATTTTTTATTCAAATGCGTTTTGCAATTATTTGTTTATTTAAAATATAATTCGATCAGATAGTTGAGAATAGTTTTGGACATCTTTTCTATTAGTTATCAATGATTCACATGGGGTCGTAAAAAATTCAAGTTTTATCAAGATAATTTTCGAAAAATATTCAATTTAAATAGAAAAATATTATTGTTTGACTTCGCACAAAATTCACATCATCATTTTCTTCGATTATTGAAAATATTCAAGAATCAATGTCTCAAAATGTTAAATAAACAACAATCAGAAAATAATCAATCGATTATTCAGTAGCAGCATAATCCCCTTAATATAACAAATCCTTTAAAATTTAACCAATTACAATTGTTACATAAACTATCACTCGTTCTACACCTATACAATCGTTCATTAAAAAATAACGTACGGATTGATTTTATTACAAAAATCGTGTCTTTTAAAAAACGTGTGACAACACGGCCGCTGGGTGGCCGCTTTTTTTGACGTGTTGAAATTGATATTTTGCTGTTTTTCTAGGCGCACACTTCACAAAACTTTGCATAATGCGCTCTATTCCGATTAATTGATTAGAAGTTTCATCACTTTTTAAATCTGTACCGACATTTTTAAAAAAGTATTTTGAAA
>JAPYYW010002540.1:0-34590 GCA_030522545.1 Cremastinae sp. A BG-2022a
AAAATGGAAAGGGGTATACCTTAAAAAATTCGCAAAAATTTTTGAATTTTTTTTTCTCGTTTTTAAGAGCCTATTCGATCGGAAATTTCCTGTAGATAATGAAAATGCTATTTATTCGGGGTGGTATCCAACAATTCACATTGAAAAATTGAAAAAACTGATCCAAAAGTCAGTTTTTTGGCTTATTCAATACGAATCCTTGGATTTCGCCTCGAATAATTATCATTTTCGTTATCTACGAGAAATTTCCGATCGAATAGGCTCTTAAAATCGAAAAAAAAAATTTCAAAAAATTTTGGTCAGTCACTCACTGGGTCACATGTTTGAAACATGTTATTTTTTATAATAGCATGTTATAAGTTATTAGAAATGTAAAATAAAAAATGAATGTCAAGAATTTACTTTTTGCATGGATTTTTAAAATAATTTTAAATACCAGAAATGTTATTTAATCCGCAGACATTCTAATGATACGAGCGACAGCGCAGCTGCTTTGTTGTAACATGTTTGAGTTGATATTTTGCTGTTCTTCTAGACGCACACTTTATACAACTTCTCATAATGCACTGTATTCCATTTCATTGATTAGAGGTTTCATCTCTTTTTTAATATAGGATACATCCACACTGACACTTTTTTAAAAAAATTTTAAACGATATTATAAATTAGTAACACTAAACTATTCACTTTTCGTGCGATTGAAAATAACTGGAACTGACACTCAATTGTACTTGTCGAATCGTCACGAAATGTTTTTCGGTAACGAAGCACCTGGCGAGACCCGACACGTCTTGCCCCGGCACTTTCTACCGGTCTACTGATTCCAAATTCAGTCGATTATCCGTATAATTAAGACCATGTTGGGTTTTTCCCTTGACCTCGACCCGATCACCATGGAAACAATTAATGACCGAGGGATTAACGAAAATTTGAAAATTTTTTTTCCTCGTTACTCATTAAATAAAATCAAGATCGATTTTATGTCAATGTCATTATTTTCTAATTAGTGCACGTTGAATTTTCTTAATGAGTACAAATTAGTCCGCACAATGCGAACTATTTCGAATAATCGATTAGAGCCCTAATGTCTTTTTTAATATAGGATTGTTATTACAGTTTAGAAAACGGTTTATTCGAATGAAGAGAAAAATGATTGTTTTCAGATTTAAAAGAGTGTACTGATGAATACGTAACGCGTTTTCTACTGGCGAGAAAATACCGTGCGGAGCAAGCGGCTGCACTGATCGTTGCCTATCAATCGCAGGTCGCTCACAGACAAGATATTTTCGGTAATCTGACTGCTCGCGATCCAGCGCTTCAACGTGCTCTCAGAGCCGGAATCCCAGGAGTTTTGCCTGCAAGAGACAGGTCCATTTTCCTTATTATTATTATTCCTTTACGTAAATACTTTTTTCATCACAAATCCAAAGTTGTTGAAAATAGAACAGAAATTGATCGTACAAATTGATAAATATATGGCTTAACTATTCTTTATTAAAATTTATTTATCGTAATAATAAATAGTCCATAACTTTTTAAGAGAATTCATTATTCTCGTAACAATTTAAACACAATTTTTTTTTGAAAAATGTTTAACTACACGTGAAAATTCTTTTTTAACTCGAACAGAAAGGGAAGATGCGTTCTAGTAATCTTGGCTTCACAGTGGGATCCCATAGCTGTGCCAGCATTGTCCGTTCAACGAGCAATATTTCTCGTGCTCGAGACCCTCATTCAGGATCCTCGGAACCAGGTAAAATTTCTTGTCGATTTTTTTTTATTTCCGGCATTAATTCATGAAAATAATTGATTTGGTTAATTAGTGATAAATAAATACCTAATTGATCGTTGTAATTATTGAATGAAATGAAAAAATAATAGTGTCAAAACGATCATAATTAAATATTAATTGAATGATAGCAATGCGGTTTCGTGGCGGTCGTCGACTGGAGTGGATTTTCTTTGCGCCAGGGCGGTGCTCTCGGTGCAGCTGCTCTGCGAAATCTGATAGCGGCGCTTCGAGGACGATTTCCGGCGAGATTCAAAGCGGTGCACTTTCTTTCCGCTCCGCTGTACGTCCAGGCGACTCTCGCGCTCGTTAAGCCGTTTTTAGATGAAAAAACTCGTCACAAGGTGAGCCAGCGAGTCGAGAGAATTCACGACTGCATTGCAATAACTTAAAAAAAAATTAAGTAATAGCTGTATGTATATTTATTATATATGTTACGTATTTAAAATCTTCTGTCAAATTTAACATTGTTTTGTATAAAAAATGGGACGAAGATGCATCACCAGCCCCTTTGACGTTGCTCTGATTTGGAATGATTAATTTTGTATTAATTTATTAATACAATACAAATTACAAATACAAATTAATGATTAATTTTGAAAAGTAATTTCAATTACTGGAATTTTTATGGAGCATTATTTATGTCCCCAGATTTATCTTCATGGAAACAATTTGAGTACTCTACACGAGCATCTGCCGACGGATATTTTGCCTGCGGAGCTCGGTGGAACAGGGCCAGCCTTCAATCCAGGACTCTGGGCTGAACCGGTGATCCACTCGGCCATGAAAGAAGCCGAGCTCGCAGCCATCAAGAGAGATCAGGAGCAGAGAGCCAGGAATGCTCAAAATGCTAAAGGAAGTGTTGGCAATGACGAGAAAAAATTAGAGGAAAAGAAGACGAGAACTTTGGAGAATTCCGAAGAAGTGGATAAACGTGAGAAATTGAATTCAGAAAGAAAAAACGAGTCGCAGGCGATTCGCAAAGGCAACAGTGGTGAAAATATTGATAAACTTTCACGGGATGACGAGAGACCGGACGGTAGAGAATCGAACGACGAAAATGGAACGATTCGGCGCAACGACGAGGAAACGCCAAAGTTTGTTAAAAAGAATACAAAGATCCACGAGAAAGTTAATTTCGGTAAAGAAACAAAGGACAACAAGGAGAATGGAAATAAAGATCGCAGGGAGACTGACGAGCGAACGAGATTTCGAATTTACCGCGATCACGAAACCATCGATAATAACGAGTCGATGGAACCATGCTTAAGGGACAAAATTGAAGAAATAGAGATTATTGATACCGTGGAGTCTGAAACGAATTCAAACGAATTTGAGATGATCTCGAGCCAGCCTGAGAGCGACGAAAGTCGAGAAAATTCGATGGACTCGCTCAGAGTCGAAAAAGTCGTCACGAAGAGCGGAAAAAATTCGTCGAAGCCAGAAGAAGTCAACCTTATAGCATAAAAGTATACATTTTTTTTTCGTTTGTTGAGAAAAAGTGTCTCTTTTTCATTCTTTCAAATGCAATTTGATTTTGCATCCTAAATTGGCGATCTCTTCTACGATACTTCAACTGTGATTACCACGTTACTATTTTAATGACTCTGATATAATTTCTGAGGAAAGCGAATTTTTAAGTAAATCTCTAGACGTAATATTTAATATTCAAGTGTAGAAAATGTTACACTCTCGATTCTCATTTACGGAACAAAAAGTATTTTCATGAATCATCAATGCGAAAGTATTCTAGTAAATTGACGTTGCGAATTTTTTGATGACCCATCTGAATTTATAAAACGACAAAAATTATCGTATTATTTTACTTGACCCAGGAATTTCGTACGACGAGGATCGTCCGCTGAAATTCTTCATATTTTTGTAAGACTCTCATATTTATCGCACAATAAATTAAATATTTAAACAAAATTTTTATATTGTATAATACTATTTCTTTTCTCTTTTTCTTATTTATGTACATAATATTTATGTATATATAAAGTCATAATACATTTTTCTTCTCAAAGTATATTTTCAGTGGTTAGTCACCAGCGCAACATCGTTTCTCTTTTATCTTTCTAGTATTACTGTATCAAATCGTTATACCAAAATCTACGAGGTATATCGCAATTTTAACAACATTATAAATACACACAGACATAAAAAAATAAATGTGCACGTATAATGAAACGTGTCATGGAACGATTTTCTTAACATTTGGAAAAAACTATGGTTAATCCACTCATTTGCGTTTCCTCTGCCAAAAATAGTAGAAAAACGTATACAATTCCATCATGAAGAATTTTTTGTTAGGCTTATGGTATTGCAATTGGCAATTTTTGCTGGCAATTGAATAAAAACCATTGAGTTTTTCGACAGGAATAACTGTGTTGAAAATTTGTAGAAATTTTTTGTATTCCGCTTGATTATACATTTCGTAAAAAAAATATGAAAATTTGTGTCTATCTGCAAAAATCTTAGGAAGGCGATCCTTCAGTTCCATCTACCATCTAGTATGAGATTTAGAATTCCATTGGAATTTTAATACGAGATTTCAGGTAGCACCCAACCACCGAACGCACTTTCTAGCTCGACTGCTACCGCGAGCGACAAGTGATCCTGATTGAGTCCAGCGACTGCTTGAAGACCGATGGGAAGTCCCTGTTTGTTGAGTCCCAGAGGACAGGCAGTGGCAGGCAGACCCAAAACGTTTATAACGGCGGTGTACGTAAAATTGAACGGTTTGAGAAGTGGCTCGTGATGCAGGGGGGCTGCGGTTGGATGTGTTGGATACAAAAATACTCCATCCTCTCCTAACATATCCTGAAAAAAAATGAGAAGAATGTATCGAGATTCAAAAAGATAATTTCAAAAAATCTGGCTTAATGGAAACAAACGCCTCTGACTCACTCTAAATTCTTGATAGAAATCTCGGCTCTCTTGCAACAATTTTACCCGTTTCTCCGTATCGCCATTTTTTCCTACAATCTCGAACAAAGCTGTGAGCAGGGCGATGAAGGTGTGCGAGCTTGCGCCTACAAGCCACTTCAATAATTCCCAAAAAATGTTTATGCGGCCATTGCGATTCGTCAGTTCGTAGGTGAAGCCTTTGCCGGCCGGCGAAGACATGTTTTCCATCCACAGAACCAGGCCTTTCTTCATTTTTTTCATTTCCACCTTCTTAGCTTTCACCTTGTGCGCCTTCTCGAGATATTTTACTGCACGCAGAATCCCGTCCTGAATTTCATGGTCGACCGGTGAAACGAGCAATTGGCCGCCGTCGTCCAGCATATAATAAAACTGTAAAGTGAATGCATTTCGTCATCGATGCTATTCAATCGAATCAAAACGAAAAAAGTGATATTTGCACCGATAGAACAAAATATTTTGCTAAAGAAATTATTATTTGATTCGAGTTTGCAAAAAATTGTAAAGAAGGAACAAAAATTCGTATTTTTTAAATGTAATTCTATCGTTTCTATCTATGGCAAAACGTTTAAAAAATAAGTTGATGAAACCAATCGTGAATACATAAGATTCGGTAGGACAAATCCCTTTGGAAGTTGGTCAAATTTCTTGCTAATATTCTAAATATACATTTACGAACGCTTTTACGAATACGCAAAGACAATAAAATCACTTTATGCGAGCCTCTTCGGCGAACCCATGAATTTTTTCATACAAAAGAAAATGTTACATTTTTACAGCTCTAGAAAGTTTACCTTGATCTTCGACAGGTCAACTTTGTCATCGAGATTGAGTTTCGAGGCGCGATCACCGGCCATCACTTTGAGAAGCGGAGCGAGATCGGTCGCGTATCTGGACATCGGGCCAAGAGCGAGCAAGTTTTCCTGAATTTCGCTGTGGGGATTCGGATACTGGCCGTCGTTCGAAACAATACCTAAAACCATCATCCCACCGGTCATTCAAAAGTACTTTCAACCTGACACGATTACGAATAATTTAAATCGAGCGTTCGTGTCTCGACTTCTACGAGTGTATAAATACACGAAAGCGCCGAGAATTTGAAAGCCGAGAATAGCAACGATCATTACGATTATATTGCCACGGACCTTTAGATGGTTTGTGTCCGAAAATTCCATTGAAGAAGCACGGCATGCGTATTGAGCCACCGATGTCGGAGCCAACGCCGAATTGCGACGCCGCGGCTGCCTGGACGCATCCCTCGCCTCCGGACGATCCGCCGACGATGTGCCTGCACGAAAAACGGAAAAAAAGACATTTCGATTACACAAAATTCAGCTCGAAAGAAAAAAAAATTAATGCTCGTTATCGGAACCTGGTGTTGTATGGATTTCGCGTCGTTCCGTAAATGCAGTTGTACGTTTCCCACCACATAGCGACTTCCGACACGTTCGTTGTCGCGAGAGGTATCGCGCCCGCGGCTCTCAGAAGTTTAACAGTCTCCGCGTCCCGATCCGCCGTGATGTTCTTTCTCGCCACGATTCCCGCAGTTTGTTTCATTCCCGCCACTCCGATGCAATCCTAAAAAAAATATTTTTCTCGATCAATAATCCGACGACCAGTAAATCAATGAGAAGAAAGAATTTATAATTGAGGATGTTACTTTAGAATTGTTCCATTTCAAGATCTTATTCGATCAGACCTTTTTTGGTCATACTGGGTCTCGTAGAATCATGAAATAAATTTCAATTAGCGATATCTTTTTTTTTCTCTTAACCAAAACAACTTTATCAGTCGTGATTCTTAAAGTTTTTTGCAAAATGAAACGAATGGCACTGGAATTGTGTTAACATATCAATTTTTTAAAAAGTTATAACGCCTTGAAGATTTTTGCAAAAATCGATAGGGGTATAATTAAATATACAATTAATACGACTAAAATGAAATATCTATAGATAATTTATTGACAATAATTAATACCTTAACGGTGAAAGGTACACCAAAAAATGGTTTTTGCTCGGCAAGAACCTCGCTCGAGGGTGCGTCCGGCGAGGCCAACAATTCGTCGCATTTGCGTGCCTCATTTAAGGCTTCGGTGAATCGATTTTCCGTGATGCAGTTCAATATTGGCTGGACTACCTTTATTCGGTCGATATAAGCCTGAACTACCGATTCCGACGTTAACTGAAGCAACAAAAATTAAAATCTTCATTTATAATTAAAATTAATAATATTAAAATTGTACATTCACAATAAATTTAAAAAAAAAGTAGAATTTTGGGGATAAACCTGCGAAACTCGCTTTATGATTTACTGCTGTGCCAAGTTTCATAAAAATCGTTTCGATAATTTTTACACGATGCTCGAACATAAAAACGAACAGACAGACAAAAATACCAAAAATTTATTTCTTTTCCGTCTAGATCCTCCATAAGTCACGTTATAATTATGTTTTCAAACATTTCTTGAATTACAGACATACGAACTTTTAATGATTTTATTGTTTGTACAGCGATAACCGTAGTAATTAAGTTTCACAGGCTAATGTTAAATTTAGTCACGAGTATGTTTGCCTACGTGGTTAAAAAAGTATGTCTACGTCGTTGACACGCGAGCTCGAAGGAATAGAAAGAATTTTATTGTCAAGGTAAGCGAGAATAAAAACGATTCCCGCGCGTCACGCGGCGTTATAATTTTTTTTTTTGCGATTAAACAACACGCATTGCAAAAAATCAATGAGCGATGAACTTTTGATCGAAACGTCGAAAAAACTCACTCGTTTCTCGCGAATCATTCTCGCGATCGTCCTCGTCGGTCTCAGCGTGTGGATCATGTCGTTTATGGGCGGTTGAGACTCACCGGGTCCACTAAAATAAGCCACCAACAGAAATATTGCCCGACCGACGAATTCGATCAGCCGGTGGACGTAGTTGATCATTCTTATTCCCATGCCCATTTTTTTCTTCTCTTTTTCCTTCCTCCACGTTGCTTTCATCTGTCAAAATGAGAGATAAATTTTCTTATTGCTACAAATACGGATATCGTCTTTATTTTACCTGTATTTTATTACAAGCTTTCAGCAACTTCATTATTATTTATATTTACGATCGATTTTATTTGTATTCAAGCACGCGATACTTGTTAATGTGGAATTGCTTATTTTTATAGAAAATTATGGATTTTGTGAAAAAATTTGGCAAGGTTTGATCGTCCGGGACCGAAACGTCGACGCGAGGCTTTTTCATTCACGTTTCGAATTAGCTCACGACTCGGATTAAGAGACTTACGAGATGTATGCGAGTGATAAACAAGCTTTGATGAGATACGAGGACAGTGACGTGAACGTTTGGCGTGCAAAGTGCGAGTTACGAGGAAGAAAAAAAAATGAGTCAATTCAAATTAACGGTACAGCTTCGAAGGTCAAGATTTTTATCGTTGGCTAATTGGATTTTTGAATTGGTGGTCGAAAAAAAAGAAAAAAAAATTGTCGCGAGGAAAAAACCACTTGTGGAGAAGATAGGAGCGTGACGGAGCAGCCACGCCTGCGAGAATCCCATTATAGTTGGTACCGGATAGTCATAATTCCGTAGAAAACTTTAACAAAGGTTAACAGGACCGCAGGAACTTTTTAACGCGTGTTATTCGCGGTTATTTACTTTTTGGCTGATTCCGATTATTCTGACTCGCTCCGTACGTTCCGTCAAACTCCAAAATTCTCTTCACCGAATTTTGTCCCCCCGGCAAGTTATTTTTATCGGAATAAATTCGAGGAAACAAGCATCAAGAGTTCGGGAGAAAAAGAATTTTCGAAAACTCGGCACAAAAAGCTTGCGACGATAAAAACAATTTTTAATCAAGGACTAGATTTGTGTTATCCTTTTTTTAAAACAAAAAAAATGTGTGTTATACACGGAACGACTCGTACATTGTAAATAAAGTTTTATCAGACAAACGAAATCAGTGATAATTTCTCACAGATAATGCGCCAGTGTCATAGAATACGCGACGACGCGATTAATTCAAAAGTAAACAGAGCTCCATCTTTTTTCATAAATTTTCAAGTGTTTAATTATTGTTTTTATTAAAGAAATAATCGTTATTCGTGTTATTAATCACGTTGATTTCAAGAGCCGGTCTAGAGTCGTCCGTTGCGTTGCAAAGCGGCGTTCGCGATATTTATTTCGTGTGCAAAACACTCGGAAGCGATCGGGAGTCTGAAGCATAGAATTAAAATTATTACCCAACGAGACTCGTTTGCGTTGACCGCGCCGTGTCTGACCACCGGCGTTGACGAACCTCTTCCTCTCGATCAGAACGAAAAAAACAAAAAAAAAATGAATGAACGCCGCGCGAGCGAAAAGGAACTTAACGAAAACAAGACAAGAAAGTAAGAGTTCGGCGATATTCGAAAGCTATGCCATCAGGATCTCGACTGTCTTTGTTGTTCGAATGAACGCGGAGATGGGCGAAAATGAGCGTCAACCCAGCGTTGCGCGATCGCACGGCGATTGACTACTGCTCGGATCGCCGCTTTTCTCCGTGAGCGAACCGCCGTGTCCCATCCCCCTTCCCGCTCGCTTGCGCACGGTCGATCCAACAATACGCTATAGCAAACATTCCTCCCGGCATCCAGACTCTGGAGGAACATCACACCGGCGTCGGTTCACCTGTTACGCTATCTCGCGTTACGCCATTTTCATTCTCATCGCGACGCCTCTCACATTCTCCGAGAGATATGCGAACGGAGCATCGCGACTTTTTCCGGCTCGTAAATAAACTCGGAGTGTCCAACAAAAACCGAAGTATATCATATCGATTTGCGATACGTTCATAAAACTCACGCGACGACTGAAATTGCATGTAAAGGATGACAGAACGTGGCTCATACGGCCCTTCGTCGTATCGTCTCGAGAGACGATACGCGATTGGACAAGGTTATGCACGCTTTTCTCGCGGAGCGCTCGCGAAATCAGTCTCATCTTGCGCGTGCGCGAACTGGCTCGCTGTGCGACTAACGGCGCTCCGCGAGCGACGAAAGGTTGACGAAAAGAAGTAAAGTAAAAAAAGTACGAAATAAATATAAGATCCCCGCGTAACTACGAGTTCGTAGAAACGACGCGCGCGTTTCCGTTCACTCGCGGGCCACTCCGATAATACAGCAAATTGCGAGTAATTGCCGTTATTATTTCGTTTGTGCAGTCGCGAGTGTGTACGCGCCTATCTCTCTATCCCGTGAAGATCGAACCTCATCGAGGACTCGGATCGTGACCGAGTGGTACGTATTTTACACTCCAGTTCGAGTTTCATTGCCTTTACGCCCCCGTTTATTGGAGGTTATAACACAAAAATAATCCAATAACTCTCAGCCCCAACAAAAATATGATATTTATTGAATGTCAGATCTTGAAAAGGATCGCGAATGTAGAATAAATTATTACAAATTTCGAATATATCACGTGTCCACTTTGCCAGTAACGTGTTTTGTTTCAAATTCATCAAACGTTAACGACTCTCGTGCGATGCTCCGAATCGTAATACTGGCAACGAGAACCGCTCTTTCGTCGATCACGCGTTAATTTTGTATTATCGCGTGACAGTTACGAATCCGCAGATATCGCAACGAGTCTGTCATTGTCGTAAAAAAATAGAATACAGCGTTACGAGTGTAATTGTTTAATTAGCAAAATTAGGTTATGATGTTGCATGAAAATGAGAGTGACCCAGATGTCGCTACTTGTCCCGGCCGGCAAGTGCTGCGCTCTAGTGTCAATCAGTGGAAACAAATTTACCGCGAAATTTAAGATAAAAAATGTTCTAAATCGAAATAAATAGAATTGTCATACAGTTTCGATTCTTTTTTTATATTGAATAATATTTTTATTAATAATAATAATATTTTTAGCTACTGCGATCTTATAAATGTGGAAAGCAAAGTTTGGAGGATGGAGTCGAAAGATAAGGACGAAAAAGAGCAATCATCATCGGTGAATGACAGCGAGGTGAAAAAATTGCCGGAAAGGATGAAGAAGATTGACGTGAAGCCACCGGCGTCGCCGACGAGCCTTTTAGCGAGGAATGCCGTTCTCGTGCCGTCCCAAGTGGCTCGTCTCAAGCAAATTGAGTCGGTGCGAGCTGGCCTCTCCACAGGAATCCCGAGTGTATCGACCGGTTCAGCAACGGGCAAGTTTTTCATTATTTTTTTTTTTCACATATAACTGTACTCGTTGAAAATTTGAATATTTCGTTGAATCGCGACGAGCCTCATTTTCAACGGGGCGAAAACATATTTTTCGATAAACCCACTTTCACAAGTAAACAACGAAATTAGTCGAATTTTCATCGTCCTTGCGGACCGTACGAAATTCTCGGTGAACGGAAACTTCGATGTCGCTGCATAGGAAAACTCGATAATTGAGTATCGACTGGTATTTCCACCGCACGTAATTCCATCAAAGATTTATATCTGTATTGATGGTGGACATCGGAGACAAGTTACTACATTTTCTCGATATTGATAAATTTCTCTCCAACAATGGTCTTTTGGAATTTCCTCAATCGACGTGTGCTTTTAACGACGCGGAGCGATTAATTTCCAAGGCAACACCGAATTTCTATAATCACTATATAATACGGCCTTGGCCACAAAAAAAAGTTCATTGCGTGGACGAAAAAGGCTTTTTGTTTCTCTCCCTCAAGGCCCGGCGGTCGATATAAATGTTTTAGGGGAATAAAGGGTGTCTTTTGTGGGACATAATTTAATAAATCGTACGGTCGTTTGTTCCGAGACCTTCTGATGAGCCTCGAGGGAGACTCCGAGACCGAGACTCGGCCGTTACCAGACTCAGTCGTTTCAACAACGTCGAGGCTTGTTAATGCCCACCTCGTGTGAAATTAGCGCGAAATTGATCATTTCGAGTCGTTCCTTTCTTCTATTTCGTTAGTGTCGTTTTTTTACTCTCTGTACTTACGGATGTTGTGTTCAGAAACGAAAATGATGGAATATTTTTGAAAATTTTACATAATATTGAGTAAAATTTCCAAAAGGTTGTGTAAAAATTTCACGACGATTAGGAAACTCCCCATTAAGATATTAATTTTTTTAAATGGCTATTTTTCGTATCTTCCCATAAGAGCTCGTGTTTGAAGTTGCTATTTTGTATAATAAATATTTCAGTAACGAGCTTCCTAATTTATTGAAGCATTGAAGAAGCTTCGTCTAATTTTTCAAAGAAATTTTATCATTTTTTTGTGCACTCACATAGAGAGTAGACCTGTCATTGAATAAGCTTGGATTTCAAGTAAATTTTTCTTCAATTGATTTGCAGCAATTTTTCTCAATAAATTTTTTTTCTCAAAGGACGTCGTATGGGAGAAAAACGTGATCGAACTTTTGATTTTTCTCTCTACAGACTCGACACCCTTACCAACAATTTATATACAAATTTTTATATCTTATAAATTGACATTCAAATATTTATTGTTTATTTTGTATATTTGCTGTCACTGATTCTTTAAATATTTTTCGTCAATTGCACAATTATTTTTCATATACTATCTCTTACAAAATACAAATAAAAATTACTTTAAAATACATTTTTTGCTAAAAGTACGTTTATTATCTGCCTAAAGTATTTTCATATTCTTGTTGCACAGTTTTTTTTTTCATTTTTCTTCATAATTAGATTGTGTTACGAGTTGAAATTAATTCGTAGCGTTTTGCAGACCTTTTTTCATTACAATTAGTTCTACGGTCTGTTTAATTAAAATATACATACAGTTCTCCTACATATTCAGACTCAATTTTTTTCTCATTTAATAAATTAATTTGATAATACAAAAGTAAATGTTCTTGGTTTATTCGATTTGTTTTTTATTCTTCATCTCGCGTAAATCTTTTTGCCCAATTCGAACATGAAATATTTTGTCAAACATGCCCGCAGGCTGTTGCTAAACGGCTGTCAATGAGAATTAGTCGAGGCAGGGGGAGATGAAATCTGTTGCTCGGGGAACGATTACTTTTTTCGAGTTTTCGGGATTTCGATGAAGGGAGAAATTGGAGGGAGAGAAGCGTGATAATAATGTACTCGTGTGGCGAAAAGAGCAACGCGAAATGTATCTCGAAAATACCGACTACCGCCATCTATATTGATCTTCTATCTGTGTCACAGTCGTCTCACCGTTCCTCCCTCTCCCGCGGTCTCTCTCTCTCTCTCTCTTGCTCTCTCTTCGCAAGGTGCTCTCCAGTCCCAGCTGTTCCACAGCTCAGTCATTTGCGATCCTCCACCGCGACGTCGTTCTCTCTCTCTCTTTCTCTCCATTATCATCTCTCTCTTTCTCTCTCACCTCTTTCATCTCATCCGAATCCTTTGCAACGACCATCCAAGATCCTATTTCGACGATTCGACACTGAAAACCTTTCGAGTATCAAAAAAATCGTAAACATCTTCAAACGACCAAAAAAAGAAAGAAAAAAAAAACAATGAAGACAGCAAGAGACGAGAGCAAAAAAAAATGGTCTTTTTCCTCGAGAGTTGCTTCGGAATTTTTTCAAACGGCGAGAAAAAATCATGCTCGTTCGTTTCTACAATTAAATATATAATCGCAATGGGAGATGTTTAGATGGGAACGACGCGTCGAGGATTCAAGGTCGGGGCGATATCGAATTTCGTTCGCGCGTCGCTTTTTTTCGACACCTTTCGCTCCGTCGCTCGGTCCATCGTCGTTCTCGTGTTTTCTCGCGTAATGATATACGCGTCCCGGGGTATAATGCGAGCGTGACGTGAGTGATTGTACAGCCACGAGGGGTCGGTTCGTCGAGACGAGCCGGGGAGGGAGGGAAAAACACGTATTCCCCGCGCTTTCGCAGGGGATGACGACGTGCTCCAAGCACCGACGCCGTGCGAGAAACTCGAGCGAATTTGCGATACACCCGTGAGCAACGAATTCGTTTTCTTCTTAGTCAGTCTTCGATCCGCGAACGATATATATTCCGTCCTCACACTGAGAGAAATGACAATACATAGTAGATTTTATTATAAAGTGACAACTATGCTGATTATTTTATAACTGAATTGTATGTTTATCGTAAAATAAAGTATATTTAAGATGGAATCTAAAAAGAATATCATTAGTTCCGTAATAATTAGTATAGTTGTCACTTTTGTATAGTAAAATTTATCATTTTTTTTCTCTCAGTGCACCATGACGCAACAAATTGGCAATTATTTATTCTTCCAATAACCAAAAAATGAATAATGACGCGCACGTGTGTTTCTAATTATTTATTTAACGTGAGAAAATTTTACGGGAAATGTTAAAGAAATTTTTTTTATTAAAAATGTCTTTTATAATTTTTCATTATACTTCAATCTTATATTTTTATTTTTTGTGTTCGTAATTAGATATTGATTTATTTTCTATCGATAGTTATCTATATTTTGATTAATGACATTTATCGACCAAGACGCTGTTTTTTTACCGTTTGCTTTTCTTTTTCTTGCGCTTGAAAAATGTGCTGTTTTAAGAAGAGAGTATGGATAACACGAAGAATAACTCGCGAGTGTGATTTTTCGCGCGGGGAATAATAAAAACATGCCTCGGTGTTGCGGAGCGACACCGATTTCCGTGATGGACGGCGATGTTCCTCCTTCGACGCAAACACTCGGCTTGCAAATACGGGATGGTAATTGATTTAATTATAAGCAGGACTAATTTTAATCACTAATCTCCGCTCGATATATTTTTATTATTTTTTTTGTAATGGTAATTTCAAGCAAATTGTTACTCGAAATAATATTTTCAAGATTTATTTTGTAATGAAAATAGGAAATATCTCAAGTGCTAATTGATTAGAAAATAAGTAGAACAAATTTTTCCTCGAAATATTTTAAATAATATTCGTTAATTGGAAATTGATTGAATTTTAAGTAGAAAAAGATTTTATTTAAAATTTTTTATTAGAAATGACATTTTAAAAATTGTATTGAAAATACGAAATAAAAAAAAATGTCGACGGTGGTTAAAAAGTATTACAAGATGGATATAATCGGGTGTAATTCGATCGATAAAAAGTAAACATTGTCTCAAAAATGATGAGGAGTACGAATTTTTTTCATGGCGATCTGGTTATTCGCAGGAAATCCGAGGAACAAAACAGCTCTGGCACCAGGACACAGTTTGATGGATTGGATCCGTTTGGGTTCATCGGGAATCGATCTGACCGGTGTTGGAGGGGTAACGCGCAACGTGACGCTCAAAGAGCTTGCGAAACACGATAAAACGAACGACGCGTGGATTGCGATCAGAGGTGATTTCATCAGACCTTTTTTAGCGAATAAATTTTAACACAAAGAACCATCTTTTTCAAACTATAACCATTATTGGATCGATCGGAACGTTGTGAGACATTTTTTCACGAGCTTTCAAAAAATTTGCACGATCACTTTCGTACATTTTTTTATTTATTTACAAAACATTTGCTTAACTTTTTTTTTAATTTATTTTTTTCCTATGTATATTTTTTTACTATTATACATTATTGTTTTAACTTATTTACTTAAATTAAATTCTTAGTTTTAGGCATTTATTATATTTTATTATTTTAATTTATTTTATTCAAAGACAACGTTTATTTATGTTTGCAGGAATTGTTTTCAACGTGACGAGATACATGGATTTCCATCCAGGCGGAGTGCCCGAGCTGATGAAAGGAGTTGGCAAGGACGCGACAAAGATGTTCGAAGACGTGAGTAAATCGAGAAAGCGAAAAAAAATTAAAAAAAAACATAAACGTAAATATTCGAGGTGTGATCGATGTCGTAATTTCGTTGTTCCCTGTGTTTATCCACAGACGAATTCAATTCCAGGTGCACGCTTGGGTAAATTATCAGAGCATCCTGCAAAAATGTGTCGTCGGACGATTGGTCAGAGCCGGAGGAATCGTCGAGCCGGACAAATCACTCGCAGACGGTACGAAACTTTTCTCCAGTCCCAAAATTAGTGAAAATTCGTTCTAAACGAGTTTTCGCACTTTTGGATTGTATCGTTTTCTCACAACTTCGCTTTTTTAAAACAATTGAAGCATTTGTTTTGTTGCTATATTTACAAATGTGGAAAATGAACAATTGATAAAAATTTGAAATAAGCAGAAAAAGTAAATCGATGATATTTTCTCAGTAGGTAAATCGGATGTGGTTGAGACGAAGAGTTCCGGAATCGCAACAACTTTCAAGCCACAAGTGGATTGGAAGCAGACGACAAACTCGATATCCTTCGTTTACAAGCCCTCGTCCGACGAGAGCTCCGTTGCCTATCGATTAACGAGATTAAATGCCACCGAGTTCGTTATCACGATACATAACAACAATAATAGTCAGATAATAAGGCACGAGTATGATTTGAACGCCGAGGTGAATTGGCCACCAAGCTGGAACACGAATTACGAAAATTCCGAAGTAAATTTATCTATTACTAATTTTTCGATTTACTCTCGCGATAAAAGTAGTCTCACGATCTTCTTCATCTTTCAGATAACGTTCACCTTTACAAAAAGCAATGGAAAATTGTGGCAATCCTTCGGAAATCGCTTGGTATCGAGGGAGGCGAAAACTTCGGAAAGAAATTACAGGGAATATAAAGTAATAAGTAATACTTCGCTGTGCGAGGATGTGCATCTCATGGTGCTACAATCAGAAAACTATATGGAAATTTTACCCGTGGGTAGACACGTGGAGATTAAAATGATGGTGATGGGTTAGTAATTTTTATGATATTTATTTACAAATAGACACATTTATTGTTAAAAGTCATAATTTTTCGTAACGTAACGTGAATGTCTCAATTACTGGATGATTAGTTTTAAATATGTTACTTTTGAATATATTTCAGGGATGGAAGTATCAAGGCTATACACACCGGTTCCAGCATCACTTCGCTGTGACGACGTCGCTCCTGGTTACAAGCCCGATTCGCTTTGCTTCATGATAAAGCGATACGACGATGGGGCTCTCACTCCGTCCATGACCGGTCTCGAACCGGGACAAATCCTGACTCTGAGCAGCGGCCTTGGTACTTTCGTCATTGAATCCTTTGACGATTGCTCGATTATTCACATGCTAGCCGCGGGCAGCGGATTAACGCCGATGCTCGCCGTCATTCAGCGAGCTCTCGCCAGACGTTTCGTGTAAGAATAAAATGCATTTTCAATAAATTCGATATTTAATTAAAATTAATTAGAAGATTGAATTGAATCTTCGAAGAATTCATAAAGATTGACAATGTTATTATTATTCCAGGCAAAGATTAAATCTCGTTAACTTTAATAGACACGAAAAAAATATTTTCTACGCTTCACAGTTGGACAAAGTAGCGGAAGATGAGAAGTGAGTACTTTATATCGACAATAGCAACAACAGCAATTTATTATAATAATTGTATTCTTATTTGTTTTATTCAAGATTGAAGGTTACTCACGTGTTGTCGCAGCCACAGGAGTCTTGGCAAGGTCGAAAAGGTCTCGTTTCGGAATCTTTGCTGGCAGACCTGGTTGGAAGCTCGTCGAAAAACTCGTGCGTCTTCATCTGCGGTCCGAAAGGCTTCATGACTGCAGCGAGAGGGTGAGAGAATATAACGAACAGAATAGTAAGTAAATGCATGAAAAGATGATTCATCTGTCAATAAAATTTTTACAGAGCTCTTTCCACATTAGAATGGAAATCTACGCAGATTTACGAGTTCGACGGATAAAATGTCACAAAAAATGAAATTTTATGAAAGTATGAAGTTTCGGAACATTGAATATCGACAAAAAATATTCTTTAGGTAAAAATCGATGGAACAATCATTCGCGAAAGAAATCAACCATTTTCTTTGGCGGACGAAACCTGAGACTCTTTTTGTGGTGTAATGTCTAGATATTGTCTCAGATTCAGATCTTTGGAAATTCCTTTTTAAATTTAAGGCACCTTAAACCCAAGTACCTCGTTAATTCAAGAAAGATCGAAGGTGATTGGAAAAAATCAACTCGATCGAAAACACCACAGTACAAGCAATTTCCCTGTAACCTCGAACGATATATGGGAACATAAATTACGATTAAAAAAAATATATATCACTCATGAAAGTTGGCTATGAGTAAAATTTTTGAAAATTTTTAACTATCGTTTTAGAGTGAACTGGAGGTACAATCCCTGAAATGATTTTTTAACGACAAATTGATAAATGCAGGCTATGCTAAATACGAAGACACAAATTGTGTAGATTTTTAAAAAATCGGTAGCAACTTATTGTTTTAAAAATGTTTTCAATTCATACTTAATGCTGATGGTACAATCAAGAATAATTTTAAAGATTAATTATAACAAGAACGTGTGAGTATCGTGTGGGAGAGATGTGTGTTTTTTGTGTTTCCACGTCTGTAAATAGAATTAAAAAATCCATTTGTACGTTCAAGAGCGATGTGTAGATAGTGAATAAAAGCACAAAAAATTTAGAGAAATGTTTAGTATACTGGGGTGGTTTGTTCATTAAGATAAAAATCTTAATGAAAGTTTTATTTTATACATAGATTAATATTTTAGTTTAAATACTTTATATCAAAGTTCAATCATCAAGATTTAAATCCACACACATTCAACTGATGCTATAAAAAAATTGAAATTTAATAGAATAGATCTTTTGATAAATATTATTTAAAATTAAACATTTATTATGAATTTGACACATAAAAGTAATCATAAAATTAAGAGCATGAATGCGTAATACAAATAACAGAACCTGAACATACTTTTAAACAAAAATGACTCATTTGACACCAAAAAAAAAGATTAATGTATATTCAAATATATTTTCAATTGTAATAAATGAGAAATAATCACACTGCACACATCTTAAAAATAGCAATAAAAGAAACCAATAAAGGGTCAATTACGAAATAATTTTTGTCCTAGTCGAGATGAACGAATGACTAATTTCGATTGTCAAACTTCTCCAAACTTGTAACGAATTTCTGCAACTGGAAAATCTTCGATTCAACAGTCATGGGATTAATTTTCATGGATTCGCACTGTGTCTCCGGCAAGTTGTGAAATCGTGTTCGAATAAATAATTAGAGCTAGGAGGAGGATGGGTGGAGGAAGAACGAAAGTTTCAGCCAAGTGGCCTCCGAGTAGCAGCCCGACTCGAGCGAATAATACAATTGGCAAATATATTTGCATAATTTTACGGCGGACCGAACGGAGAAATGCAAATGATTCTAGTCGCTTAGTCAGCAAAACTTCGCCAAAGTGCTATTCTCTTTCCATCTTTTTTCTCCTCGCTTTTTTTATCACTTTCTCAAGATTTCCTTTTTTTCATCCATTCGCCTTGAAATGAATTTAAAACACAACGAAGATTTTCAATTCATTTTTCATAGATTTCCCTTCTAAATTTTTCACAAGAGAATGTTTAATCAACTGTTTTTACAAATAATACGAATTTTTTTTCAAGTTTATTTAAATTTCACGTAATTTTAATTTTTTCGCGTAATTCTTAATACAGTAAAATGAATTTTATTTTGTTTTAATGAACCGACATAGTATGACAAACGTCATTTTTTTTATTGCAACAGGTAAAATATTTTTGAGATTTGAGATATTTTCTCCAACTTTAAACGTTTTAACAAATAAAATTTATTAAAAATTTCACTGGAAGACTTAGTTGATACTAGCAGGCTTCGCGCCCTCGCGGTAATAGAAGAACTGATCCAAAATCCAGTTTTTTGGTGTATTCAATATGAATTCTTCAATTTCGCCCCAAATAATAAACATTTTCATCGTCTACAGGAAATTTCCGATCGAATAGGCTCTTAAAGTCGAAAAAAAATTTTCCAAAAATTTGGTGAGTCATATACCTTCAAAAATTCGCAAAATTTTTCGAATTTTTTTTTATCGATTTTAAGACCTTATTCGATCGGAAATTTCCCGTAGATAACGAAAATGCTACTTAAAAAAATGATCCCAAATCCAGTTTGATTTATGATATATATATATATATATATATATGATATAAATGAACTTTGTAAAGTGTGATTTTTAAAGATTTTTACAAATCTAAGCGAATGGCGTTGGAATCACATTAATTCATCAATTTTTTAAAAAGTTATCACTCCTTGAATATTTTTGAAAAAATGGAAAGTGGTATACCTTAAAAAATTTGCAAAATTTTTCAAATTTTTTAATTTCGATTTTAAGACCTTATTTCATCGGAAATTTCCTGTAGATAACGAAAATGCTACTGATTCGAGGCAGAATTCAAGAAATCATATTGAAAAATTCAAAAAACGATCAAAATCAGTTTTTTGGCTTAATTCATAGACAACAAACAAATTAAGTCCATACAAACATTGTTCTATTAAATTCCAATGTCTAGTAAAAATTTCAAGTCAATAATCCATCGTCGATATGTCGATTTTTATAGAATTTCATACTCTGCATTGCCATCTAGTCACGATGAGTTAAAATAAAGTAGCCCATTTTCAAATCAATGTTAAAAACTGTCTCTATGACAAATTTCATTCAAATCCCTGCAAACTTTTTTGCGGGATTGAGTAACAAACATCCAAACATCCAAACATTCACATTTATATATTAATAAGATAAGATTACTCATAGTTTTATTAATGAAATTAAATGATTACTTGACAAACTGAACTAAATATTTGCAAAATTTTTTATACTTGTCCATCAAGTCTGGTCTCTCGGTGTATTTATTTTCGGTTTGATGCACTTCCAAAAGTCTTGGACAATACGTCGATAAAGTTTGCAATGACGGCTTGGAACGTTATAATTTTCCGGGTCCCGAGCGAAGGAGAGCTCGCACTTGTCCAGAAAAAAGTTATGTGCGCGATGATAACACAAAGGAGAAAGTTATCGAGTTTAGGAGAGGGAGAGAGGTTAAATTTGGAGAGGCCGAGGATATAAGGAAAAAAAGGGAGAAAGATATATTGATCGTCTCACTGGCAACTTTTTTCGTTTTTATCCGCAATATGACATAATGGGGCATCTAAAGGAGGCACGAGGGAGAAGAGATGGATTTCGCCAGAATTTTTTCGGAATGAATTTCTTTTCCTGGATAACTTTCAAATAAACACGTATACGTTCGCCGAATAACTTTTTGCCAAGACTCGGAGTCACCGAGGCGCACGAATGCTCTCCGGCACAAATTCACACAAAATGTGTGTTTACACGTTGCGAAGTACGAAGTAAAAGTACGCAAAATAATTAATGCGAGGCGTCTAACACTGGCCAAAGCCGTGAACCAGATTTCGCGCCGCGTCGCCGGAATCGTCCTTGTCCTCGTAAAATCAGAAGAGAATCCGTACATTTACTCCAATTCGATGCGGAGAGCGTATCGCACTTTTTTTCTCGACTTATCCTGCTTCTTTTTTTTTATCTCGAGAGTGTAATAAACATTACCGACGTGAAATCGAAGAAAAATAATGCGGCGCGCTCTCTCATTTATCTCCTCCATTCTTTATGATTTTTTTTCGAATGATTTTTGCATGCAAATGCGGACGATATCGGAGGGAAAGATCTTTTATGGTTTTTTTTGGTATGTTTTTTTTTATGGTAATGGCGAGTCTCATTAGCTTGGAAGAGAAATGGTCAATAGCGTCGTCTCCTGGTCTGACCGCACGTACGCCATAACTACTGCGAGCGCAGCTTTCCACTTTTCTATTTTTCCCTCCCTTTCGCTCGCTACACATTTTAGCCTACCCTCCTTTTTTCTGCCTCCCTTTTTATCCCGGTACCTCCCCGTTCTATATGTTTCCACTTGTGGCGCAATCTGGTCCTGGCCGCGCTCGCGAAAAGCGGAAACGGAGGTCAGTCGATTCGTTCGTGCAAACAGCGAACTAAATTAGACGATACTACGCTCTCGAACGAAATGAAAATAAGTCTTCATGCACCTTTCATCATTTTTCTTCTCTTTTTCAAACACTGCATCTTCCGCGTATTTATTTTGCATGCATTTTTTTTGCATTACGTAATAACATGATTAATATTCTCCGTTGAACAGTTTTTCGATTGTTTTTGCAATATTAATTTATTATTTGGAAGAAATTCTACTTTTGCTATATCGTACAATTTTACGTGATTAACAATCTTGGAGAAAATAATACATTTTTGCGTACGAAAATAATTCGTTTCAATAATTTTATTGATTTCATTTCTTTGGGAGCAAAAATATAAAAATATAGGATAATCCGTATAACCGATGATATACTTTGTAAATATTATGTATATTAACATTTTTCTGTGACATTGAAGGATGATGAAAAGCAACTCGATTTTTCAATTCTGAAAGCATCCATTTCGATAGTTTTTGTGATTTTAATTTTCGCTTGGGGTGAAAAGAAAATATGAAAAATAGTGTCACGAATCTGAGAGATCGACGATTGAAGCGGGGGAAAAAAATTGCTAGTCGTTTATTCAAAGCTTGGTAGGGAGCAGCCTGTCGCGTACACTTTCCCGGCATTGAGCCGGTATATTTCGAGGCGGATCACACGAAAGAACAAACCGTGAAACTAGACAGTCAAATATATGAGCCGAAAAACTGGTATCGCGCTCGCCTGGCTTCCTCCATGGGAGAATCGATTTTTTTTTTCATTCGAATTTCGTTAAAACCAATAGTGTGATACAACTTTTCATTCCCAATTTAAATACTCCGGGCAAGAGTGAAGTTTCAATTTTCGAAAATCAAAAGCTCGTCGATGAATATTCGAACGTGGGATTTTTTTTCAAAAATGAACATTTCTTTTGTCAATTTTTATTTCAGAAAAATCACCTTTTTTGAGATATCTTGGCGTGGATTTTCATTACTTCAAATCAACAGAGACACTGTTGCATAAGTCATACAAAACGCGATATTAAATGCGAACGGCTATCGGTAGCTCTTCAATTTATTCAGTATATAATATAAATAAATTTCTGTACACGCGCGTTCCACTTTTATTTCCCACGCCCTCGATACGCCGATGCGTATTCTCAATAATGAATCGAGGATCGAAAAATCGTGGTGCCTCTGGATAAATACGCTGAGAAAATACAACGTTTCTCGCGTGTTCACGATGACGCCCGTGTGAGTTTTAACCGTCGGTTTAAGGGTAGTAATCAATTTATCCGAACTCGCCTGGCTTCGGTTTGACAGTGCAATTGCTGCTCTTCGATTCTATGGACTCTCCCGAGTCGAATCGACTTCTCGACCATCACCGTGCAGGTTTTCGGAATGTGATTTCAAAATTAATTTCTTTATTAATTAGATTCCTAGAAAAATAGGTACATTTCTATTTTTTTTGATAATTATTTATAGAAATCCTTAAAATTGTTTTTTTATGGAAAATGTGAATTTTTTAAAAATAGATAATCGTTTTATAAATATTTATTAAAATGTTGCTTATTTAATTGATTGAAAAATAAACAATATTCTAATTTAGACAAAAATTTAAACAAAAGAGTCTGAATTTTATAAATTGAACGTGAAAAATTTAATTTTTGCTGAGATTTTATGGCTTATACATCTTCAACAAGCTATCCAATTTTTTTGGTACAAATAAGTCTACATTGATTTCTTCCTTCTTTTTCTTCGACGAGCAATTGAGGCATCGCGTTTTTTTTTAAATGAAATATATTTCATTTTCGCATTATTTATAAACACACATGTCAATATTGAATATTAAAAAGGTGGGAAAATATTGTTCAGCATTCTGAGAGTCAAAAATATATAAGTTCATTTTGCGATCCTTGGTAAAATTGGAGTTGAATATTGAATGAAAATGTGCCGGAGGGCTTGTGAATTCGGCCTGAAACGTCTCGTAGTCGCGCGACGTAGTCACGACGATGGAAACTGCGTGACCAGGCCGAGCACCTCGGGCTCGTCACGTACGTGTTTCTCTCGCATTCTCCGCGTTCCGCCTTCTGACGTTCCGCGCGCCAATAACGCAAATGCGAACGAAATTAAGGACCGAATATAAAACCGAAGCAGATTCTCATTTTCGCAAATTTCAACATCGAAATAAAACATCAAAAATATTTAACGCGAAAAAAGCATCCACAACGAGAAACAAATATTTGTTATAATAAAAAAAATGTAACGCGAATGAAAAAAAGATCTAGAATAAAAAAACATTTTCATAAATTCTGACAAAAATACTAAACATGAACAAAAAAAGCATTCATAGCAAAAAACATGGAATAAAACAAAACCAAATTCAAGTTTACTCAAATTTCCTATACGAGCGCCAACGCGGCCGCTTTTTTTGACATTTTTAATTGATATTTTGCTGTTCTTCTATATAGGCACACACTTTATATAACTTCGCATAATACACTCTATTCCGATTAATTGATTAGAGGTTTCATCTCTTTTTTAATATAGGATACACACACAATGAGCTTTTTTTAAAAGTATTTTGAAACAATATTATAAATTAGAAACACTAAACTATTCACTTTTCGTATGATTGACAACCGGGATGGGCAGGGCTCGGTACTTTTCTGAGAAATGAAAATTTTTCAATGGATAATCTTTATTGCCTCATTGACGAAATGAGCATCACCCATTGAAAAATTTTCATTTCTCAGAAAAGTATCGAGCTCTGCTCATCCCTGATTGCAAATAACTGGAACTGACACTCAATTGAACTTGTCGAATTTCTAGGAAATGTTTTTCGGTAACGAACAACTTTGTAAGACCCGACACGTCTTACCCTGACACTTGACACCGGTCAACTGAATCCAAATTTCGTCATAAAACCGAACAATTAACACCTTAATCGGTTTTTCCACTCGACCTCGACCGGTCACCATGGAAACATTTATGACCGAGGGATTAACGAAAATTTGAAAATTTTTTTTCCTCGTTACGCTCGACGAATTTTCTGTCTTTTTTTTATGTTTACGATCCCCGAACTATTCAGGTATAACTGTCCATGTATATAGATATAAATAATAGAAAATTGTGTTGCTAGTTTTTTTCACATGAGCTCAGAAAATTTAGCGTGTTCGAGGATCTCCAGCCTAATTTTTCGAGAATCAAAAATAAGAAAATCTCAAAATTTCAAGTGGCAATATATTTTCGTGTCCTCGACGAAATCGACTTTATGATGGGTAATTTTTGCAAAACGAAATGAATGATTCAAACATCGAGGTCATTATTTCCAAAGCAGCGCGCGTTTAATTTTTTTTAAATGAGTATAGTAATTAGCCAAAAGTTAATAAATTAACTATTAATAAGATAAGAAAGAAAGAAATTAGCCCATTAACTTTTTGCAAAAATTTTCGGGAATGACCCATTATAACGTCGATTTCGTCGAGGAAATTTTGAGATTTTCTTATTTTTGATTCTCGAAAAATCAGGCTGGAGATCCTCGAACACGCTAAATTTTCTGAGCTCATGTGAAAAAAACTAGCAACACAGTTTTCTATTATTTATATCTATATACATGGACAGTTATACCTGAATAGTTCGGGGATCGTAAACATAAAAAAAAGACAGAAAATTCGTCGAGTGTAACGAGGAAAACAAATTTTCAAATTTTCGTTAATCCCTCGGTCATTAATGTTTCCATGAAGACCGGTCGAGGTCAAGTGGAAAAACCGATTAAGGTGTTAATTGTTCGATTTTATGCCGAAATTTGGAATCAGTTGACCGGTGTCAAGTGTCGGGGTAAGACGTGACGGGTCTTTCAAGGTATTTCGTTACGGAAAAACATTTCCTAGAAATTCGACAAGTTCAATCGAGTGTCAGTTCCAGTGTAATTTTCGATCATACGAAAAGTGAATAGTTTAGTATTTTTAATTTATAATATCGTTTCGAAATACTTTTAAAAAATGTCGGTGTGGAAAAAAGTGCTGTTCAATTGATGCAATTAATCTCGATCCTGCTATTTTATTCTACATACTTTTATTTTCATTACATTAAACATATGCAGTCTTTTAAATTCGAACAAATAGTTTTTTAATAGTGGAGTTTTGCGCTCGAATAATTAGATTTTTCATAATAAATTATTAGTTCTATATATTTTCATTTAACCATATATTATATTCGATCGTCCATATTTTAACTTGATTTTAAAAAGTACAAAAAATATTGAGTTTTGTGTGGTGTGATGGTGAAGTGAAGTGCGAGGTCCACGGAACATATTTTAAGCAGAAAATCATCAGGCAGATTTGTTTCGTGTCTATGAATCACCTTCCACAAAGCTGATTTCGTCAACAGAAAGGTAAGACATCGCTTATTGAAATTTTCATGGCTCTACGAGACCCAGTGAGACTCGCTAAATATCTTGAAATTTTTTTTTCGATTTAAAAAGTTTATTCGATCCCAAATTTTCTGCAGATAACGAAAATGCTACTCATTCGAGACGAAATCCACGAATTAATGTTGAACAAGCAAAAAAATTGATTTTTGGATCGGTTTTTTGAATTTTTCAATCTGAATTCTTGGATCCTGCCCCAAATAAGTAGCATTGTCATTATCTACAGGAAATTTTGCGAACAAATATTCTATTTTAAAAAAGACATGAAATTCATAATCAATTTATCAGAGTAGAGAATTGCACCTAGAAAAATTGGAAAATATCAATTCAAACTGGTCGAAAAGGCAAAAGCGGCCTTGTAGCTGCTCGTTAATATAAAAAAATATACATTCAATACGAAAAGAAAACATCCGGAGCAAAAAAGTAAATGGAGTAAAACAAATCTATAGTAAAAAATATTAAACGCAAACAAAAAAGCATATGGGATTATTGAACCAAAAAGCGGACTCGAGCTTTTCGGTAAATTTTAACCTGAAAAAAGTAAACGCGAGAGACATTAAACGCGAAGGAGAATCGAAATATCAAAAAATGCGTACAATTTTTCACTCGTCTTGCTCCAGGGAACTCTGGAAAACTTTTTTTTCCCATCCAAATGGAAAAATAACGAAAAATTGCAACCATCCAGCGAGCTGGAATAAATTGCATTGTCATTATTATTATTGTTACACTCAAAGTGTGTCGAAGTTGAATTTATCCAGGGGGTAAAAGTCACGGGAGAGTGTCGCGCGCGTACTCGAGTCTCGCGCTCGCTTCTTCGTGTGTCTCGCGTTCTCTTCGTGCACGCACTCGAGTCCCGATTGTTTCTGTCGCGCGTTGATGGGGCGCACGACAAAGAGGGGTTCCGAGTGGGTAATGCAAGGTTCAGAATCTGAGACGAGGTAAAGCGGCGCGATGAAAGAATAAAAAGATGAAAAAAGCAAGAATTAAATTCGGTGTTTCCGAGATTATTATCGCGGGGGAGGAAAAAGAAGGAAGAGGGAGGCATGTCCGGAGCATTTTGATCGATCGATTCCCGTTCGGGTGCCCGTTTTTTTTCGATTATTCCGGGACAAAACACTCTTTGTTTACCCGAAACGAGAGTCTCGCGGAGGGTTGGGACGGTCCGCGCGCTCGAGAGCGCAATAACGTCGGAGAAGATCCCGGAGAGTCCTTTTTCCACCCCCCGTTGACGTTTAATATAAACACGGGAACATCCGCGGCCTTCTTACGCGTCAGACTCAACAAACTTTATTGAATTTCATCGTAATCGTTCGGCGAAGCATTATTAAAAATATATATTTATATTAATATATCCCGAAATAACGGATGATGATAAAATAAAAATTAATGCATTTTCAAATTAAAGCAAGTACGTGATAAAGTGAGGAGGCGAAAAAAATAAAGGAGAAGGAAAAGAGCGCGCCTTCGCCATATTTTCTGACATTAACCTATATAAAATGAAGGTTTCCGTGTACACATTTGTATATTGCGTGGCTCGGGAATGACGAGAGGGAGGATGCAGAGTGGCGAGGGTTGTGGGCTGTGTACCGTGTACCGAGAGCACCGCCGGCTGGAGCCAGCAGTGCAGGGGGGGAAAAAGGAGGAAGGGAGAGTAAGAGGGATGCTGTGCGGCAATAGCGGTTTCAGTCGCGCGTCGGCTCTCGCCCCGGCCAGTCGATCGAGCTCGTGTCCTCCGTTGAGCCAGGAACAAAGTTCCCGTCACCGGAGAGCCGATTTTCCGGCTCTAATTTGAGCCAGCACCGACCGGAACGACATCGGAACAGTTCTCGAATCCGGAAAAATGAAACGAACGCGGGAATTTTCCTTCTTTTATTTTTATTTATTGCAGTAAGAGAAAAATAACGATAATTTGCTTTTACGGTTTATTTCTTTTTTTTTCTTGAGATTGCGTTACGAATTCTGCGGTTCATCGTGAATCGCTGAATCGTTTCAGTATTTTTTTCGGTTTCGGGAGGAGGAAGAGCTTTTTTATTCCGTCGAGCGTTTTGCACCCGCCGATGGCGCAAACATATGGACGCTCGTTTCAGGCTCGATTGCACGATATTTCGGTGTTCGAGAGCTTTTTTTCGCTCTCGCGTCGCTTATCTCTCGATTTTCATATCTCGATGCCGCTCGAGAGCGAGGAAAATCTCGTGTTAAATAATTGTCGCAATTTCGGAGCGGTCGGCTCGAATTCCCGCGGTCGGCCCGGCCACGCTTGGACGATGTGCACGAATCTGATTTTTCCACTTCTCTCCTTCCAACTTTTTCCGATACGCGAGTTTCAAAAATAAACTCTTCAAATACGAGATACATCGATCTTTTTGACTTTGAAATTCGCTGGATCATTTGAAAACACTCTTTTATTCTTTATTACATTTTTTTACGATGCATAAAATATATGCAGATGAGACGAACGAGGCGAGAGATGTTCGTGCGCGAAATATAATTTAGTATAAACCCTTTGGTTGGTGTAATTATCGACGTACTTTAACCGCGTTTGCATACAGATGAAAATTACGGACGTGACGATTGGTAATCGAAAAAGCTATTCTTTCGCAAAGGAGAAAAATGTAGAGATAAATTTTTTCCATCAAATGACCAGTGGAAATATTAATTTCGAAATATTCACTTTAAAAAAAATTTTTTTTTTACACTTTTCACTTCGTTTTTAAATATTTTTTCTGATAAATATCTGACAATGCAAAACTTAGATTGTAAAATTAGTATTATTTTATTCTGTAAAAGGAAAATAATGGTACATTTTTAAATAACGTAAAATTAATATTACGGGAGGATAATTTGAGAATTAAAAGGAAAACACACGATAAATAATGTGGAATATAATGGAGAAGAATGGAAAAAAATTTCGAGCGGATAATCGAGCCAAATCGTCGGAAAAATTTGCCTTTGTGGAGAGCAAAGTTTGCAAAACGCTTCGTCGCTTCGTGATTCACGCTCGTAAAGTTTTTCGCCAAGTTACGTGCGTTTCTTTCTTCCGGTCCCCCCTTTTTTTTCTTCTATTTTATACCATGCCGTAGTCATAACGCGTTGGACGGTTTTTAATTCTGGTTTACGAGAGACGCAACTTTTGAGCATAATTTTACGACTTTTTTCACCAGACTCATTTTTATTAATATGTAAACTTTCTCTCTCTTTCTCTTTCTGCTTTTTTTTCTTCTTTGGAGCTCTTTATTTCTTTTTCAAATGCAATTTTATGGAAAAATCGATAGAGGGGATAATTTCAAAAAAATTAATTAAAAAGTTTATGTATTATTTCATACATATATTCATTTATTTATTGTTATTGGGGAAAAGAGAATAAATGGTGCGGTTTTGTTATTTCAGTGTCTGTGCTGAGTGTGAGCGAGTGAATAAATAATATTAATAATAATAATAATAATATCAAAAACGTGTTGATCGAATAAAATTTATTTGTTAAATAACTGAAACACATAATCTGAATTGATTATATAGTATATATAAAGTCTCAAGAAAATTGGAATTCGTGTAAAAAAATGTTTCGTCGGTTTGGCTGTTTGTCTCGGAAGACGTAAAAGAATCAAATAGTCTCGAAGGTAAGATAAGAAAGGTGTAATCAATTTTTGTGAAAGAAAAAATAACGAGAAAAATCACAATGTAGTAACTTTTGCCACAATTGAATATATTTTTTTTAGTAAAATGTAATAATACTTATAGTTCTAATCAAAAAATATTTATATATAGTTTTATGATTACTGTTGTCACTTTTGTATTTGGTTAGATCTACCATATTTTTCTCTCGCATCAGTTCATATACCAGTTTCTGTTAAAATAACCTGGATCGCAGATTGGGCAAATCCTGATAAAATTGATTGTTCTCCTGTCAAAACGAATCACGATCGAGCCAAATTCTCCCGGTAGCCATTTTCACTCGCGGCTTTGAGACTTTGCCCGTCATCGCGAAAATTGCATTTGTGTCACGTGCAATAATCGCCGATCGGAGATACGATCGTATCTGAAATTGTCCCCCTTTTTTGTCAAACGGACATAGAGCGATCGTGAAACGGCAAGACGTTCGGAAAAAAAGCTTCATCCCTCTCCCAAAGAATTTTTTCCTCGCGGCGATGAAAATTGACGCGAATATAAAAAGACAAATAATCGAGTATACATCCTTGATCAAAGATCGTAAAAAATTTGAAAAGCAAATACGAGAAAAAGACCGGAACTCTTTTGAGTCTCGAATAAAAAAACTGAAATAGTTAATTAAAAAAAGAGGAAAAGCGCAGGGATGCATGCGAGGGGTAAAAAGAAAAAAAAAAGTTCATTTTCAATCCGTTCCCAATCGAACGTCCCTTTTTTCGAGTTTTTGCTCACCTTTTATCTCTCATTTCCATTCGTTAGCGCTCGCTCGCGATCGTTCTCGCTCTCTCGCGAAACTGAAAGGCACGCGCACAGCCCATGGGTACAAATTTCTACACAGGGGCGTCTAACTGATGGAAACACTAACCGATGGTGCTCCATGCATCGGATCAATAAATTCCGAAAGTACCAATGAGTGCCAACAGAGGGGACGCTCGTTTGTTTTAAATTGTCAGCGAGCCCGCGACGAGCTCCCACCAGAGACGAACAAATCTGTTCGCCACGCGAATCTGTCATTTCTCTCAAGTTCCCCATACAGTGTCGAGATCCAACGTGAAAGCGCGTTTTTCTCAATGCATTCATTCAATTTCCGCTACAGACTACCAAAATTCATTCCTTTTTAGATTTTAACATATATTTTGTGTATAAATATTAATCATGTGGGATTTTTTCACACAAAAAGCTAATTCAAAAAGAGATATTGAAAAAACAATTGTAAAAATTGAAAAAAAAAATGATTATAGTTGTATTTATCCCAATAATCAAACTGCCTTGACACACAAAATTTATAGTATCTTCAAAAATTCTTTAATATAAATAAAATATTTTAAAAGGGCAGATTTGTAAAATTGAACAAAGGGTTTCGAAAAATATGTGGAATGTCACGATGCTGGAAAAATGAGGAAATTTTTGTCGCACTTTCCTGTGATGTTCGTGGTGCTCGGTGACACGAATGTGTCGTTACACGCGCGACATATACTTTGGACCCGGAGCAAATTGAATTACCACGCTGGCTCTTCGCTCTTTTTATCTTTTTCTCCCCTTGTCTCCTGTTTCGTATCCGTATCGGCGAGGGGTGCGGTCGGGTTCTCGCAACCCTGCGGTCTCCGTCCCCGAACGCGACCTCGAACCACCGAATTAAAAAATTTATCTCTCCCGCTGAGCCCGTCAGCCTCTCTTCCTCGGCTCGCGACAATTACAGAACGCGATGTCAATAATATGTATCGATTACACTAGAATAAACCCAAATTTAACTCTCATTTATAATTATAATATTTGCAACCAAACTCCCCAATGTTGCCCGGTTCAGACAATAATTCGCGATTTTTTTTCTTCGTTGTTGTCACACCGGTGTAAAATCAAGTTAAAAAATTAGCAAAAACACATTTAAATAACAATAATATTGTATATTTCTTTCATTTCGCAATTTTTATTCTCGTTTCGAAAGCAAAAATATTCTTAAAATATGTTTTCAAACCAAAAATTTGCATTTTAATTTCATTTTTTAATCATAATAATCGACAAAACGATAAAACTTTTTTCTAATTAATATCTTGGTCCAATTTTGATTAAAAATAGACTCTTGCAAGTGTAAGAATATACGTAAGTGATAATTTTGAAAAAATACAGTAGAAGTTAACAAAAGAAAGTAATAAAGAAGCGTATTAGCTGCATTTTGTGACATGATTTAATTTTATTGATAAGATATGTTGCTCCTCGCGCGAGATGGAAAACCGAGGGAAAAGGGTAAGCGACGTGCGAGCCTTTCGTTCTCGGAGTCACTTCGACGTAGAGACTCTCTCGCGTGTTCGCTCTTTGCCTTATCAAGAAACGCGCAAGCTTCTCTCGAGTCCGCTACAGACAGACAAAAAAAATTGTCCTCGCCAACTTGGTGCACTGCGCCTCTCACGCTTTTTACCGTATCTCCACACTATTTTTTTTTTAATGCGTACGTAGAATGTAGTCTGTTAGAGACATTCCAGCAAACTTCGTAGAGCTCGAGTTTCGAATGCATTCGTGCAACTTTGTCTCTTCAGTTTTACTTCTTTTTTTATGTACTTATGCGAAATTTCATACTGATTTTACACAAAAAATATTTGTGTGTTCACTATAATATTATACTTATTATTATTTATGTAAATTTTAATTATTCAATTATTATTGTTATAATTTATAATTGATAAATAGAAATGTATGAAAATATGGCGGCACGCAATAACGATTATTCGACTGGGTACAAATTTGAGGGAGGAACGAGATAAATGGTAAATGAGAATTTGGTGAAAATTAGTACAATTATAGTTAATGAAACGGGGTGGGCGGGTGAAATGTTTAGGGAGAATCGAAGACCATTAAGAATCAACACGGGTCGGAATAACCGCGGCATTGACCAATCGATCTACGGTTTTACAGAGCGGTCAAATATTCATTCGCTTTCGCGGAATGTTTAATTCGTTTAGACACCTGTTTCCAACGATACCTCGCTCGTTTTTGTCCAAATTCATTGCATCGCCCAATTTCGACCGCTGAAATATTCATCGGATAAATTCCTCTAATTTACATTTTTAATTTTAACATTTTTTTACATTTTTAATCCACTATAGATATAAAAATTACAAAATGCGTAAATTCACTTCGATACAAAAAGTGCAAAATATGAAACTTTGTGTAAAACTCAAAATACAAATTTGGTTATTTATTTTAAAAAAAATCAATGGAAATTAACGTTTTTAATTCGCTGCAAAAATGCAGAGGTAAACTCGTGTTTGAAATTAATTTATCGAGGGTGATTAATAAATTGTTAGAGAGGGAACAAAAATGTGCAGTTTCGAAGTATAATCTTCTTTGGAGTAAACACTGCGTTGTTCGAAACACAGTGCCTTTGATGCAGAGACTGTGCAGCAACCAACGTGAAATTTTTGCTGGGAGAGAACGCACCGAGTGTGCTCCAGTTCTGGAAAGCGACTCACTCAGAAGCGCCGTGATCGCGAGACCGTTGAGTAAATCGTAAACGCTGCGAGTCAGAAATCCGGTTGATAGTAACGAGGTAAGAGAAACAGAGAGAAAGATAGACAGAGAGAGAGAGAGAGAGAGAAAAAAAATAAAATAAAAATAGTCCTGGGTACTAGTTCGCGAGTTTAGTGAATAAATTCGCGTCCGGGTGATGCATGTCGTCGCAAGGCGGAGCGGACCACGCGCGAACATGGCCCGGTGGCTGCACGAAAGCCCGAGAGAAGAGCTTGTTTCTTTCTTTTCCATTTCCTATACAAACCACGTTTCGCGTCCTCCGTCGCGTTTTTCACGCAACGAGGACGAAGAGGAAACCAAAGAGCTGACTCTGTACGAATTTGTCTCGAAACCATATACATATCGAGATCAGATATCACGGTCTCTCGATTTTCCGACTTCTTGATAACTCTGAGATAAAATATTTTCGATGCTTCTTCTTTAAAAACTTTCTTTTTGTATAAAATAAATTGGATAAATAATTTATCATATATTTACGATTAAAATAAAAATTACATAAACAGTTGTTTAAATAATGGAGTAGATAATTTTATTTATATTCAAAGTTATATAAGTTTTTTGTGTATTCTGTTAAAACCACATGACAATGATTTCTCGGTGAATTTTTGAAAATAATTTTGGATGAGCGGAATGAATTATTTTAAATTTTCTGTATATAAAGTTTGTTTTTATCTTTTTTTGCATTATTTTTTAAGTACAGATTTAGAAATAATCTATTTTGAGGATTCGTTTCCTTAAATAGCATATGACTTTTTATAGAAACTTTAATTTTGTCTTCTGAAGAGGTTCTTCAAAGTTTCCCATCCGATGATGGACCCAGCTTCGACGTTTCGCATGACGTCACTAACTCCTTTTGCGAATGGGTTTGCAGAATCTGCTGCAGCAGTTGCGGGAGGTTCTACTGGAGAAGCCTGTGAAAAAAAATCATTTCGTCACTTAGAAACTCCAAATTACTTGCTAAATGTATATAATAAATAGCAAATAAAGAAATAAATAGGGTAAATAAGTTACCTGAATAACGGCGATAACCAAGAGCACGAAGAACAGAAGTTTGTACATGTTGACTTTTTTTAAACTAAAAATTAATGAAAATTTTGGAAACTATTAATTTTTTATAAATAAAAAATTCCTCTTGGTGTTTTTATTTAACAAATTGTTTGGTTGTCGAGATATTTATACAGAAAAGAAAATGAAAAATCAATGAAAGATAAATGGTCGTATGATGGCAGATGTCAAAATATTATAAGACTTACATTGGCTGATGAGGTACAAGAATTCCACAGCTCCACTGTATAATCAACCGTTGAAATTGAAATGAGAAGTAGGGAACAAGAGCTGGTTCAACTGCTTTTATATGCCGAAATTTTGAGGAAAAACATTAGAGTAGGGAGGACAT
>JAPYYW010002541.1:0-19691 GCA_030522545.1 Cremastinae sp. A BG-2022a
CTGGGTTACGTTATATGAATTGTCAAAAAATCATGTATCTTAACAAACCGCTGAGTTGCGTTGATTGAATTTTTAAAAAATCATGTATCTTAGCAAACCGCTGGGTTACGGTTACATGAATTGTCAAAAAATCATGTATCTTAACAAACCGCTGAGTTGCGTTGAGTAAATTTTCAACAAATTGTGTATCTTAGCAGACCTCTAGGTTACACTAAATGAATTTTTAAACAATCATATAATATCTTAGCAAATTGTTGAGTTATGCTGCATGAATTTATCAAAAAATCATGGATCTTAGCAAACTGCTGAGTTACACAGAAGGAATTATCAATATTACTTCTAAATTACCAACACACTGAGTTGTACAGAATGACTTTCTTCAAACGATTTTTTCCATATTGGACTCGTTGTACACAGTGATAATATTGTTTTTGAGAAACTATTTTTCCTTTATATCTATAGCCTGGCATTTTTACATAGGACACGTAGCTATATAACACTGTTAACAATATAAAATTTGAGGTGTACTCGGTCGAGTTTTTGCCACTTTTCTATTGTTGAACTGTAATTTTTTTACACAAGTATATTAATGATTTTAAATGCACTGAATGTTTCTTTCAGTAATGAAAAGAGTTTCTATTTATAAAATAACAAATAATTATATCTATTTTTTCTGTAAATGAGTTTTTCCAGATTAGCGAATTTCATTTTATACAGATGGCAATAGTCTGAAAACACGTGTATTAGGATAAGTTATCCCCTCTCCTTCCCTCTTCATACCCCGATAGAACAATCGGTCACCACCCTCCTTAATATATCATTCACATTTTTAAAAATAGAGATTGATTGATTCTAAATCCTGTTATGATTTGAAAATTTTATGTTGTAACATTTTTAAGATAAAAAAACCTTTATGCAAATATTTTTCTTTCGCTACCTTTATAAAAAGATATATTATGGCTACTAACAAAATTTTCTGTCGCTCATTCTTTCTGTTCACCACTTTGTGATTCTTTCCCTTCTCCCAAGTTCTCGCAGTAACTCAAGAAATACTCTAACAAGTTAGCGCATACTCTAAATTTACTTGAGTTGAAAGATGTTTGCAATCAACTAGATGAAATAATATACAAGTCTGTTTTCTTGTATTTATTTCTCCTGTACTTCAAGCAATTTATTACCATCTTAAATGCATTAAGAATAAATGAAATAAAAATTATCTAGGTTCACTTGAGAGATTCATCAAAAGTACCTGCGAAGGGGCTAGAATTTATTTAAAAAAGGGGTTTGTAATAAGAATAGCATAAGTGTTAACCGGATTACAAGAATGACTTGCTATCAACCGTATCATTAGATTAACCTCTTAATTGTTAAGCTGTGCGTGCTAGTTTTTAATGTCTAATTTTTCAAACAAAATGAAACTTATTTTACAGATAGAATGATGTTGTCTGGGTATTGTTACGATGCACCCATCCAATTTAGGTAAATCTTAAATATATTATTCTATATAAAAATTGAAAAGATATTTATTTGCTTATTAACTTATATAATATCTGAGATACAGAAGAAAATTTCAACGATTGAAATTAACAAAAATTTTTATAACTCACAAAGTATTGCATTATTCTCAAAATTCAATTTTTACCAGTTACATATTAACATTTGCCTTTACTTGAATTGAAATTGTTCCTTTTTTTGTCTTCATCAATCATTCACCATTTTTTCATATCTTTTAACCACATGATTGAAGAAATAACAAATACTTGATGAGTTCATTAGAAATATTCTGATGTACGATCATGTTAATTCGGCAAGTATTTTATTCCAATTTTTCTTTCTATTCTTTTGTTATTTCTAATTTAATTTTTAGATATAAAAAATTGTATTCCAGTTAACTTTCATTCAATCTATCAATTATTAACTTGTGAAATAATTTGTTAGCTTTCATTTATTTTTTTAAATACTATCTGCAGTAACAGTAAGTAAATGTAGACTTGACTTCGTTTTTTAAATCGTTTATGGTATTTTTCCCGAGCGTTAAATTTGGTCGTTTGTACTCGTTAATATTGATCTCATCGAGAAACTTGTAGGTAGGCGTAGAAAAAAAAACTATCAAGAAGTCGTGAGATAATAATTAAAGATTAATGAAGTCAAAAAAGGGAGTTCAAATGAGGGCTAATGTAAACATGTATGAGAGTAGTAAGATTCCTTGTTAAATTTTTTCTCCAGAATGAAATTTCAATAAATTTTTATTTCTAAATGAGGTTATATTTGTTTTCAGTTAACATCAGTGAAGATCGCTAATCGGTGTGAACAGAACGAGCAATCTCATGACTCAAATTGCAGCTTTGGTTAATTGGTGAACTTACTGCTCCTGGGGGAAAAGAACACGATTACGAACTTCATTCAAGTTATCGAATATGCCTCGGTCGAGAACTAATAAGCTTAAAAAAAAATCATTCAAGAGCTTTATTGGAGAAAAGAAGAGAACTGAAACAACTGAACGTTGCTCTTCTATGAATCTCCGATCAAAAAGCCAATTTAAATCAGTTCCATTTCTAGAAAAACAACCTTTCGTTTGCGATGTTTGTTTCATAACATTTGCGCGAAAACAAGCTTTTAAAAGTCACAAGAACCTCTACCGTAGTTCGAAGAATTATCCTTGTAAAATTTGCTCAATTCAATTCACCAATGAAAGACATTTTCAGAACCACAATTTGTACGTTCACACGCCACAAGATATTGAGCATAAGAATAAACTTTGGTCTCACATTTGTCACATTTGTACACAAAGATTTGTGCGATTGATACATAAGCAAGCACATATGTATCATTATCATGGGAATAATTTAGGTGTGCTCGATGATAAAAATATCACATGTCAGCAATCTTCAATAAAACATAAAGAAAGTTTAGCAGAAGTTCAAACAGAAGCCAAAAAAATATCAGAGACTTCAAAAAATCAGGTGACAGATGTTAAAAAAGAAAGATTAATAAGCAATGAGGCAGGTACGAGTACAGTGAAAATTTGTAGAGTAAAGATAAACAATTTAAAAAATCGAACCTTTACCCCTACGAAGCAACTTCGTGCATCAGTGTTTCATCAATTTAACGAATATCCAAATTTATTGTCTAATGAAAATCTTGACTCTGAAAATGAGAACGAAGGTTTTCTTGAAGCATCACTGAATAAGGAAAGTACCGAAAATTATAAAACAAATAATATTGTAGATGTCGGACAAAATGTAGAGTTACGGGGACGATTGTCGGACGGTGCAATGACTCCTGATTCAACATCATCGAGCAAGGTACACGAGACATTAAGCAAGGAAATAAACATAAATACTGGTATTAGTGAACTCTCAAGTTCAGAATTTGATTATAAAATGAACGAGAGAGATGACTTTTTGCAAAATTTTCAAAAAGTCTCAAGTGAATCTGAAAATTTATTTAACGTTGATGACTGCAACTTTTTTTCTAAAAATGAAAAACTTGATAAAAACCAAATAACGGGCGTGATAAAAAATAAAGAGAACATAAAAATGCAATCTGTATCTTCTGAAGATCGGGAAAATTTGCAAGTTAATGAAGAACTTGACATTCAATCGACCAAAAATGATATGGATATGGATAAGTATAATTATACGATTAAAAAGATTGGGGTCAGGAAAAAAAGGGGTAGAAAAAAAGAAGAGATTCAAAATACAGGGAAAAGAGTAATAAAACATGCATCTGTTGAGTTAACTTCTGCATTAGCAGAAGTTGCAGCTATGTTCGGGAACATGCAAGCGATTTCGCCCGAAAATAAAAGTTTGGACGAAAAATTGAAATTGTCTCAGCATCAAATGGAAAACATAAATAATATGGAAAATAATATTGGCATAATAGAGTCAACACAGAGAGAGAATGACATGCAATCTGGAGTAAATGCCAAAAAAGACAGTAATGAAGCAGTAATTGATGCACGTAAACAAGAAGAGAATTCACTTCCAAAAGATTTTCAAATTGAAGCAGTAAACATTGTTGAAGAAAAAGAACATGATTGTGCGCAAAATTGCAATGAAAACGTTAGCGAAGAACCAACAAATATTGCGCATCCATTGAACAGAAAACATTCTATAAATTCAATCCACGAAATTATACAAAATTTGAAAAGACGTTGTAAGTCAGATCATTTGGAAGAATCTACAACGTGCAGCGACGAAACAAGGAATGCACTTCAATTATTTGAAGCAACTGAATATACGGACGAAACTATGATTTTTCATGATGAAATGAAAACTGAATGTAAAAGTGAAGATGATAAAGAAGATTATGATGTTGAACAAAATAACGAAAATGTTAAAAAAGTCAATGTAAAATGTGCAAATACGAACAATCTACTCAAAGCGAACAAAAAAACTGTTGTCGATCCACCATCGAGTAAAATAACTACAAGCGTGATAAAAAAATCAAAGAGAAACGTAGACTCGATGAATCGGCGAAAAAACAAAAGCACAGTTGCATCGGTGATCAGTGAAAAGAAGAAGAAAATAAAAGAAAAGAATCAGTTACAAAACAATTTTCTATACCCAAGAGCAAATCATCTTAAAATGTTGATCGAGAGAATTTATTTTTTCTCCGAGACACCACGAGAATTTTTAAACAACGTTAAGAGCATACTTGGAGAGATACCACCAGAGATTGTAGGAATGTACGATGCCAAAGAATCGAGCATCAAACTGCGTGAATTTGAGCGAGACATGAAATTGATAAAAAAATACTCCTGCAAGGATTGTTACGTATCGATAACAAGGATAGATCCTCGAAACTTTCAAAGGGAATCATATGATAAGACAGATAAAATGTGTACAACAATTTCGTTGCCCGTTTACAATATTTTCTGCGAAATGTGTTCCATGGGTTTCAAGTCTAACGAAGCGAAAAGGAAACACATAATCGATAACCACACGGTTGTTCAATCAGTAATCTGTGACAGGCGATTACCAAGCGCGGATGCTATGCGCCGCCATTATCGAGATGACCATGGGATCGGAAACGACGAAGATGAAACTTGCATCTGTGGAAAGAAAATGGACAACTACGAAGCACTGGAAAGTCATTTTTTCATGAACTCTCTACCAAGACCTGTCATACACTCGGGAATTATATTTAAACGTGAGTCATGTAAACCTATCGAGAAAACCGAAGTTTGCTCAAATTGTGGAGAACGATTTTGGCTCAAAACATGCTTGAAACTTCACCGTTTTGATTGCAAACCAAAATCAACAACCCCAATCCCAGAATTGACAATGGATGGACAGAGACGTAAATTTGGTGAAGAACCTATTCAAATGGACGATCTAGTATGTCGATTTTGTTACGTCGAATTTGCAACATCAGAAGTTCTATTGAAGCATGAAACCCTTTACGTAAATCCGGTAAGCCATCGGTGCAATATCTGTGGTACTGGTTTTATGGGACAATATTTGTTGAACGAACATGTCGCTACTACACATGCGAATTTCAGAAACATATTTTTTTGTTACTGCACGATCTGTAATCAACGATTTAGCGCAGCGGTTAATCTGCTTGTGCACATGGTTCACATCCATCGCATAGAATGTCCTAAAGAAGTTATAGAAAAACGGCTGATGAATAATAAATATTTGAAACACGAGACAGACGATAAAAATAAGACTTTTGATAAAAAGTGCGAGGTCTGTGGATTGAAATTCAGAAATCGTGAGCGCTTTATTGAGCACGTTATTTATTACAAAACAGACGAAACAATTGAGTGTAATATTTGCAATCGATACTTTAAGGGACAATACAGGGCTCATTGTCACAACAAAACGTCGCACTACGCCATGGACATAAGAAATTGTTATGTTCACAAGTGTACAATATGTGCCGAAGGCTTTGTGTTCAGAAGACACCTGAAGGCGCATGTCTTTCACGTCCACGACAAAAACGTCGATTACATGGACGTGATGTTTTCAAACAGAAATTCGTATAGAAAAAACCAGCTTGAGCGGCTTGAAACAGTTCACACATGTGCCATTTGCAATGTGGAATTTCCAAGTTTTCATCTGCTGATGATTCATCAAAAAGATTTTGAAAATTCAGGCGACTTTATCTGTGTTCGTTGTGGGAAAAAATGTTCCATGGCAACGTCGCTCTTCGACCATCTTTCGTTGAATCATTCAAGCACTGTTGAGGACAATATCAAATGTCATAGATGCGACGAGAATTTTCTAACTCCGAGTGCGTGGATATCCCACGTAAAACATTGTCACCCATCTGATGCAAAAGAACCTTCTGAATTTTATATTGAGATGCGCATGAATTCTACATTGAAATTTGGAATGGGAAACTTCGAGCTGATGCCAATGAATGATGACATTGCTAGAGGTTTTACGTATAAAATGATGAAAAGAAAGTTGGATGATCATTGCCATTCGAGCACAGATTCACCATTTCTAAACAATCATCCTAAAGAGTTGACAAGTAGGAACAATGTCGAAATAATTGAGAAAAAATTGACAAGCGATGATAAACAAATTTTTGACCATGATAATTCGGCAAAGATCTCAAAAAACCTTACAAATACCCCTTCTACTAACAGTGGTAACGTTCTTGTGGAGAGTCCAATGTGTCTTGAAGAAAAACCAAGTGAATCTTGCGGCAGCAGACAAAACCATAAAAAATGTGCGCAACAAAATTGTTCTCAAAATCGTCAGTATATAAATCTTCTAAACAAGAATAGGAGTAAAAAGATCGAAAACAATCATCCTATAGAGTTGAGAGTAATGAACCAAGACTTGAAAAAGAAAAAAAATCTTGTGGGTGACGGTCATTTTCCTCCCAACGATCATTTTTTTCCCAGCGGTACTTATATAACTTCCACAATATCAATCGTCAACTCTCCGATGGCAATCGTAGAGCAAGAAATTACAAGAGTAGAGCCTGCTCGCATGACATCGGATCTATCTTCGTCCAACACCAATACGACTGGCAACGTTACAAACGTACAATATTGCTTGTTTCAGTGCTCGAATTGCCCCATAAAGTTCACCAGTTTCGAAAATCTTCGTAAACACACCAAGAGCATCCACAATTCAACATACCTAGATAAATTTAACTCTTATTTATTTTTACAACCTAGCTTTCGAGCCAGCAATGACAACAGCTCAATGACCAAAATAATAACTTTGGAGCCCAAAAAAATTGAAAAGGAAATACCCATTAGTACTAAAAAGTTGATGACGAGGAATAAAACTCCCTATTCGTGTACATCACAAATTAGTCTCAAAATGAAAGACACGATGTCTATCAATAATACTGAAGAAAACATTGACAATGTTGCTTCTACAATCGCCAGTGAAAAACCAGAAATTCGAGCGATTTTACAGTGCAAATATTGCAATTTTCTCTGTGATGATTATGATCTATTAATGTCTCACACAAGAAAAAACCATAATCAACAATCCGAAATTTTTGAAGTAAATTTTGGTACAAGTGCACTCGTTGATAAAGAAAAAACAAATGAAAAAGCTGACACCGGTGGAATTATTCCTCATGATAATCACGAATCATTGATGTCTAACACAAGAAAAACCCGTAAGCAACAATTAAAAATTCTTGAAGTAAATTCTGACATGAGCGCACTCATTGATAAGACAGAAAAAAATCAAACCGATATGATTGAAAAAGGTAACACCAGTGGCATAATTCCTCATGATAATCAGAAAATCAAGAAACCAAGAAAAATTCGTAAACAAACCTCAATTCTTAAAGTAAATTATGGCACGAGTGCACTCGCTGATAAAACAGAAACAAATAAAATAGATACGAATGAAAAAAGTATCATCAGTGGCATTATTTCTGATGATGAAAAATCACAAAGTCCATCAGTCCACCGTAATCTACCTTCCATTACAAGTGATGTTACTATGGTGCCAGTCACTTTCCCTATACAGAAAGACACGCAATTTTTTTATAAATGCAAATACTGTGCTTTTATATTTATAACCTTGAGTGTTTTAAAAGATCACGAGGAAAACGAACACAATCCCACCGATCCTATATACGAATATCATGGGTGTTTATCCAAAAAAGTTCAACTTAACCTCATTAGCAATGTCGAATGAGGTCAACTGTTTTCTAATGTAAATTTGATATTAAATATCGAAGAAAAGTCATATTTGGATTTCTTAAATATCTGAGCTTCAAACCCAAACATTCGTTACTGAACACTAATGTAATGCTAATCTATAAGTATATTTACAAAAAAAAACCATAGGCTGTACCAGCATTTTATCAAAATTCAATGTAAATTGAAACAAGGCGTTATCTCGAGGGTTATTTTCTAATTTTTAAGTTGAAACGTATGTGAACTATATTTGATATAAGTAAAATTGAAAAAGATTGAAAAAATACTAATTGCATTAAGTTTGTATTCGCAAAAGCGTGTTTCCTTTTTTTTAGTATTAGTATAAACTTTGTATTATAAAGCAAGATCTATTTCATTTTGAACAAAGTTTGTTAAGGCTCGATGAAGGAGTATTTGGATTGTGAGACTAACAAGAACATCAAAATACTTATTTTTGTGTATATAGGGCCATTATTAAAATTTTCTAATGTTCGCAATATATTACTTTATAAATAAAGAAATAACGAAGTTACGAATTAATATTTCATTTCACGTCAGTTTCCTACATTTGTTCCTTACAAACAATAGCAATGAATATAAGCAGTAAAAGCATAATAAAAAAAAAGACTTGAAAAGCTCAGTTCGTATAGCCGTGATCGGGCTGTTTGAGTGACCAATAGAATTTTCTACTTAACCTCGTTGCAGTTGCAACACTATTCCGGCAAATCCCGGAATCGCCCAGTGTATGTGAGGAAAAATAACTTTTATGGCTCAGATATTGCGGCACTCGACATGGATTCTCCCTGAGGTTCAGCCACCGTTGCCGGCTTCTCGAACGTTACGACATCGTAAAGTTTTCTCGTTGGTAATAGAAGGTGTGCGACCGAAACTGCGATGTTATATTTGCTAGAAACTAACCCTTTTTTTCTCTGAATTGTTGAATTTACATGATCACAGCTTTCGAGATTAAGAATGCACTTATATTTGCCGAAGAAAAAGGTTATTCAAAATCCACAGTATTAAATTTTATAGTTCGTCGTCACAAAATTTTATAATAATTTTTTCACGTTAAACATTTCAAACATCATTTAATTTACTGATGGCTTATGAATATTTGGCTATCAACACATTTTTTATGACCCGAAATGACTTTCGTGAGAGTATCATTTTATGTAGACAATCAACGTTTTAGTTTTGTCAATTGATTTATTTTAAGAAAGTTTCTTAGCTGACCCAATTGTTAAAGATGTATATATGTCACATATATGAGATAGTCAAACTTTTCGCGAATTTAAAATCGATGTCAAATTGAATCACGCTGAATCGATTGGAAAAAGAAAAAAGTATGGTTTTCGATCGTTTAAAAAAGATATTGAATAATGAAACTATGGAGGTTTCTCTAACCTCCATTGATGAAACTGTCATTTACAGATCTATATCCATTATTTTGTTTATCATAATTTTCGTTGAGATTGAAATCTATAGCAGTATAAGTTATTCCCCATCGTTTGAAACAAAAAATAACCTTATCGTTCATTTAAAACACATAATTATAGCATCAAAGATTACATCAAACCCTGTGTTATTTAAACCGGAAGTTGATCAAATTGCAAGAAAAAACGAAAAATTGGTCTTTTTTATATTCAATAGATAAAAAGAAAATATATTTTCTATCGATCTTTCTACGAAAAAAAACCACCATTGCTGATGTTTTTACGGAAATATTCTTGATTGAATTTTCTCCTGTCCAGGGCGTTTTAAATCACGTAGTTGTGATTGGCTGACTGCACAAAAGGTCTCTGTCTCGAGTAGTCAAATCAAATCTTAATTTTATTTCACACTGTAGAAATTTATTAATATCTGCACTATTTTTATTCCTTAAATCACTATTTAGACAAAAAAATTATTGCCATTCTTATTTGCACCTAAAAGACTACATGAAAAAACGAATAGATGTACTGCAAAATTGATTGGACATACATCCTTAAGGATATCGTACAATAAGTATACCTCCCTTCATAAAGCTTTATAGAGCACCCTCCTTGGGTGCCTTTATTCGGAATTGAAACCGAAAAGTTTAATAATACTTTCAAGAAACTAGTCTCTTGAATATCGAAAAGAAAATATTAAGGTTCGCCATTGGGTGTCCAGTTGGAAAATGAGAGGATATTGGGTTAGGAGAGAATCTGGATACGAGAGAGCCAAGGGTGTTAGCATACAAGAAGGAACGCTTTTGCACAAAGGTGGCCGGTCACGAGAATGAACAAGGTTGGTCTCTAGGCAAAGGTGTCTGAGTACACAACTAACCAGAGCCTTCATACATCGAAGAGCCGAAGTATCAAACTATATAGTCCTATAGCTCCCGGATCTCCATTACAAACACGCTATGTTCTTGTCAGCCAATATTTCAGCTACTATCATTGCAAAGACAAAGTTTGAAACTATGTTTATCCAAGGATCTATATACAGTGAACCAAGTAAACGATATAGAACCTTTCTACCAGTTTCAGGACAGGTCATGGAATTCACAATTGAACACCTGCAATTGAAATTACCTTAAAGATATTGGTTTTACGTTCGGGGAAGTATAGTAAAAAGTATACTACATGAGAAAATATAAGTTATTGATTATTCATAGCATACCATAAACCTCAAATTAATATTTCATTTGACAGTATATAGAATATTAAAATTAATTAAAGTGGTTGTCTTGTTAACAAGTATTTCTGGGAATCGTATAAACATTGTCACGAACGTTCTTGGACACTATTCGCATATATATTAAGGATGTATGTCACATAATGAGATAGTCAAACTTTTTGCGATTTTAAAATCTATGTCAAACTGAATCATGCTGAATCGATTGGAAAAAGAAAAAAAGTATGGTTTCCGAACGTTTAAAAAAGATATTGAATGATGAAATTAATATGGAGGGTTCTCTAACTTCCATAAATGAAACTGTCATTTACAGATGTCTATCCATTATTTTGTTTATCATTATTTTCATTGAGATTGAAATCTGTAGCAATATAAAGTTATTCCCCATCGTTTGAAACAAAAACTTTATCGTTCATTTTTAAAGCAAATAATTAGCATCAAAGATTACATTTAATCCTGTTATTTAAACCAGAAGTCGATCAAATTGGAAGAAAATGCGAAAAATTGGTGTTTTCTATGTTCAATAGATAAAAAGAATATGTATTTTATATAATTGTATATTATTGTTGCCGAAATTTTTACGGAAATATTCTTGATTGAATTTTCTCCTGTGCAGGGCGTTTCAAATCGCGTAGTTGTGATTGGCTGACTGCACAAAAGGTCTCTGTCTCGAGTAGTCAAATCAAATCTTAATTTTATTTCACACTGTAGAAATTTATTAATATCTACACTATTTATATTCCTTAAATCACTATTTTGACAAAAATATGTATTGCCATTGTTATTTGCGTATAAAAGACTACTTGAAAAAACGAATAGATTTACTGTGGAATTGACTGGACATACATTTTTAAATTTAAAAAGGTTTCACAGTCTAGAAGTTAAGATATTTATTGTTAAAAATCACTATTTTTTGTATTCTCCCATAAGAGCACGTGTTGAATTTTACGGTTTTCAACACTAAATATATCAACTTCTAGATGGTGAAACTTCTTGAAATTTTGCAAAGCTTACTTTAGTTAATGAAGCTTACTTTAATTTTAAAAAAAATCCTAAGAAATTTGATTTCACAATTTTCGTACGCATGACGTTGAATAACTTATCTCAATAAACATGGGATCAAAAATCACGTCAAAAAGAAAAAATAAAAACTGATTAAAAAATGGAATTACCTATATATGTATAACATATACGTATAAAAATGAGCTATTCTAAAATAAAAAATGCATGTTCGAGATGATTGGCAAGAACTGAATTACGAATAACCGAGAATTTGAAATAGAGAAGAGAAGTACACATTTGAAATTGAACGATCCAACTCCTTGTGGAAAATGAGAAGCTCTTTGGCTTCTCATCGAGGAAACAGGACAGAAGATAGGATCGATGGATAGAAGTAAGATACGAAAATTACCTGGAGCTGGATTAATCGGGAGTGCAGACGAGATGAATGCAGATATGCAAGAGCAAAACACTGTGCTGGACTTGAAGCATTGCAAGGTGTAGCAGAGGTAAAACCGCGTTTTAGAAATTATAGGTAAAAGATAGGGAGGGAGGGGGATGAGGCCGGGTCAAGGGTGGAAGTGAACGTTACAAGGAGTGATTGATCTGAGAAGGCTCTTGAGGCACGTTGATCGTGATAACGCACCCGTCAGTAGTGAAAACATTTCTGGTAGATGCGGATGAGAGGAAAAGACTTGGAGAAGCGATTGCAAACAGGAAAAAGATGGATGAAAAAGGAGTGGATAAAGGAAAAAGTCGAGAGTATCTGAGGGATCTTGAAAGTCTCGACGATCTTTCTCTCCTTTTCTGGCCCCGGCCTCTTCAGGACGAAAGCTCAGTTTCTGCCATTTCCACGCGGAGTACATCGTATCACGAGGAGGCTTTTCGAGAGAGTACCTCAGCTCGATAGTCGAACGAACGTGATCGAAGCAATCATGTACCGACCACCGATCTTTTTCTCTCTTTCTCTTCCTCGGACTAGTTTTTAACCAGCCTTATCCACGCGACTGTTGGAAAACGTAAAGATTTCTCGCTTTCAAGCTCTCACAGTGATTCGTTGAATTCATACTTCTCGAGCGTCCGTACCATACCTAAAAAACTAAATACCTAAAAAAGTGTCTATCAAAAATGTTGATTAAAAGAAAAAATTGTTACTTTGGGATCAAACGATTGGAAAAGTTCTCATCTACAAAATCCGCACCAAAAAATCTGTCTTTACCGACCATTTGATGAAAATATTCGTAATTGAAAATTCGATTTTTAACATTGAGTATAGATGCGAGAACACAATGTACCTTTATTTTTAATAAAACCAATTGTTTTTCACATGAATGGCTCTTTGTAATAACTATTTAATATATATTCATTAAACACTTTTGAACCTGTACTTTTGTATTAATTATTAACGATAAATAACGATAAAGCGTTACCCAGAGTTCTATATAGTAATATGCCAAGCATTGACAAGTTTCCTAACCTTAATCAAAACAACAACTTTAATAAAAATTTTAACATAACTAAATACACTTTTTGGATCACCACGATAATTCTGAATTCCTAAAAATTTGATCCTTTGGTATTCTCTAATCGCAATAAAAAGCATGTTCAAAAAAATATTGTAAAAAGTATTAAACTTGACTTAGAAAACATGCTTAAATTAAATAATTTGTAGTTTCGCTTTGAAATTATCACTCTCTCGATTTATTTCGTTTCACTTAGCTACTTATTTTTCTTGCAATTTTTGCTTCCTCTCATTCTTTTTTCAATATACAACATTCAACAGAATGTTGCCAAGAAGATAGGTTAGAACAGTATGGGACGTTGCTTTTCGACGTAAATACGTTAGGCGAGCCTCACAATAACTCTCGTCTGGCGTCGAACCAGCAAAACAAATCTGTCCTTACAATACATTTATGGCCGTCGACTCATGAAACTTTTTCTTGATAATCTTGAACAGAAACATCGAGGCATCCTTCGCTAGTACGCTGCACACGTTTTACGCTGGTGCTACATTTTTTCGTGTACGTATTTAAAGACCGGGCGGAATAACTTTACCGAGGAAGACGTTCGTAGTGCAAGAGTAAACTTCCGTTCTGTGGGATTGTTCGTAAGGGAGAAAAAAGGGAGAATCACGCTCGCATATTTTGGCAGAGTGACAAACATCTTTCTTTACTGAAAACCTGCCTCTCTGTTTTTCCCTTCATTCCACATTTCTATCTCCATTTTTCATTCCCCGACGTAATCGTCGATTTGCCGGGGCTATATATAAGTAATATGCATCTTAGAACTCAAATCAATCTTCGGTACACGGACAAAACTTTATACGAAAAATTATTATGCTTTTTTTTGTACTATAATAACAGTTTGGAACAATTAATTTGGAAATAGTAGTTATATTGGAAATAGTATTGGAAATAGTATTATATTTATAAAAACTCCAAAAAACAGTACGCGTACTGTGAAAAACTAGGCAAACATATTTACAGGATGCATAATTGTCGAGGAAATAATTGATGAAAAATACCTTGAGAAAGCATATTTGCTGACTTACATTATAAAAGGTTTTGTTATTATTAACTATAGGCAAGTAAGCTTTTTCAAGGTATTTTACATCAATTATTTCTTCAACAAACATGCATCCTGTAATTGTACTTGCTTCATTTTTCACAGTACGCGTACTGTTTTTTGGAGCAATTTCACTTGTTTTTGTTAAGTTTACTATTAAATTTTTTTTATCACGATCTTTAATCACGATGTATAATCAGGCTTAGCTATCGAAACACATTAAAACTATATCAAGGGATAAAACCTTATATGAAATGAAAAAGGGATGAAACTTTATATGCAACCTTCTAAATAAAGATCTTTAAATAATTATTGCTTAATATTTCTACTTTTTTAGTTTATATCTAGAAATTCTAATAGAGTTAAATAATTTCTTAATCTCAATTACAATTTATTTCATAAAATAATTTCTTTTTATATTAGCGTACCTTTTTATAGTAGCGTACCTGTCATACACGATGCCAAATCGCGAACGATGTTTACGATTTAGTTAAAGACACAGTTGTCGAAATCTCTGTACCTAAATTCACAGTTTGATTAGGAGGAAACCTCATGTGGAGGCGGTTACGAAAAAAAAACAAATATTTGAAACAAATATTTTTTTATTGGAACGAGAAAAAAAAGTATTAGGCTTTACAGAGTTTTTCCCAACCACACAGTGAAATACATATAAATTATTGAAAATTTGGATTGGTCAAAATCCGTCAAAAATTACTTGGTTTCGAGATAATAAGAGCCGTGGTCGCTCCCGGCTGTAAACGTGTACTCAACTGTTACCACATTACTATTCAATATGGTAATTTGTCATATCAAATTCTCTCCATGTGCATTGCTCTTTTCCTCTATTTCAACTTATATAATAATATTTCGAAAGTCAATTTCCCCTTCCTTCCTTCAAAAAGTCAAAAAGTACAAATCGTTAATTTTGTCAAAACGCAAAGTGCGTAAACTCTTTGTTTCTTTATTTCTTTCTCATTGCTCGCTCTTTTTTCAACTCACAGACTTTTTTTCGTTGACCGACGTATTTTGTAAAGAAGAATTCGGTTCAGCTTTACTTGAAAGTAGGAACTCATCTTCTGAAAGTAGACAAAGTTCCGTGAAACAAACAAACGGGGTTCTTTTTTTTATTTTTCACGCGCAGCCTCTTTTTTAAAAGACAGTATTTCGATACTGCAAGATTTGTACGCTCGAATCTCATATGTCGATGCCTTGGTGTAACTTGTACCACCCACACTTTTTGAAAGTCCTACATAAATATATGTACGTGTGCCGTATTGGCAGATGACTTTTCTACTATAGGGTTCCTTGTTGACTTTTTATTCGATTGGCTGCACTGTAGCGACGACGCGAGTTTTTTCATTCACCTATATTGGTTGACCTGCAAATAACAGAGCCAGAGTTACTGGTATTTCGATCAATAAACAAACAATGCTTCTCATATGCAACCTGCACTTTTTTCATCCACTTTTTAAATCTCTTTTCGTATTGTTAACTGCAATCATTGAGTATTGGGCGAAAATTCATTCATATCGCCAATTCATGAAAATTGACATGATAAACCGCAGCGTTATATTATTCAGTTTTTTTTTCGCTGACGCAATTCAGATTTATTACTTATTTTCATGCAACGTGTTTTTTTTTTCAACTCTTGCATTCAGAAAATATCTTAAATTTTTAAAATTTAAAGTTCCTTTTCAACGATAGGGATCAAAAAGTTCGATGTAAAAAATTTTCATACAAAAACGTATGCGTGTATATACATAAGTTTCGAATGAAGAAAATCTTTAATTTCCATGTACATCTAGATGATTCTCAAGAAAACTTTAAGGATAATGGAGGTAATTTTATCAAATCTTTGGAGTTATTTTAGTATATTCAATTATTTATTATTTACTGTAAAAATTGTTTATTCATTTCTATATTTTTTACGAATTCTGGCGCTCGTGATCCTCATGGAATTACGATCAACTTCAAAATAATTCACGAGGTGAGAATGTAATAATTTGTTATAGTTCATCCACTGAGAATGTAACACTTCAAAAATCTATGCAAATGGGATTATTCATATTAATCATTTTTATAATCACATGTGATCTATCAAATTTTTGAAGAATTATAATTTATAACGATTTGGGAAAAGTGATAGGTTTTACAGTGATAGGTTCCTGACAGCAGTCTCCGTAAAACTGCGTATATTATCGGGAAAAAACTCGACATCAAGAATTTTTTATGAAAAAAATACTGCAATTTTTAATACAATTTTGAAAATATTTTAATCAAGCATATACTCGTTTGCAAAAAAAAAATTTTATTGATTATAATAAACTAACTAAAATTACAGTTAGACTTGTTTTAATTACCACAACGATAAAGCCTTTAGAAAAGGGATAAAGAAAAAAAAATGAAGAAAACCTAAAGTTGTAAGTGAATATGAGATAAAAAATAAATTTAAAAGCATCAGTAAAAAGCCAAAACGACAACACCATATATAATGTGAAAACAAATTTCAGGTTAATCGTAGGAAAAGAATAAAAGAGAGATGGTTAGAGAGAGAAAAAATGTCGAATGAATGGCTTTAGAGAGCGCTCCGTGTGCACCATCTTGCAAAAAAAGTATACGACTTGTACATGCATGTTTGGTATCTGCAGGCAACAGACCATGGGAAAAACGGCAAGGCACGGGCCAAAGAAAAAGTCTGTGAGAGGCAGAGAGAAAAGCGAGAAAAAGAAGGCACACTGTGGTAAAAGGAACGTGTCGCAGTTAAATTTTCTACCGGACAGTAAATGCATCCGTAAAAAAATGGAGCATCAAAGAACGGAAAGAGAAACATGAAGAGGAGGGGAGGATGAAAAAATAAGGCCAGCGAATAGTGAGCTTAAATATAAATAGAAGTCTGAAACTTTTTTCACGAAAATTTCTAAACGGAGCATCTCCTTTTCCACGTCCACAGAGTCATTAAATATTCGTGTCATTCTCACTCATATTAAAAGCTGCTCCTGGCCATATTAATATAATGAAAAGCGAAAAAGAGGATCCGCAACATTTCGATGAGGCGCACGAGGCTCCGGTTAAACAATTTTTTTTCGCGCACGTACTCTCAGCCACAAAAACGCGGTAAAAATATTTGCCGGAAAAATAAATAACCCGCGTTCTTAACCAACTTGCCGAGAAAGAAAGAAAGAAAAAAACGTTTATTTTTCATAGTTAAATCACCCATTAAAGAATTTCTTTAAAAAAATTCTCAACACTTTCAAATCGTTTTAACTGCGCGTGGGAGGGCTGCATCAGCCGCAAATATTTAATTTCTTTTTCGCACTGTGCGTGAATACACGTAATAAGTAGTATTATTACTCTCGATTCCGCACTAAGATACAGAGACACGTACACTTACTACGAGTTACCAGAAAATTAATGAAATGTCTAGCGTGTTAAGCAAAAGTGTGTACATTACGCTGTACAAACAGTTGCACATTTATGCAAATAACCCGCATTTACTCACATATAAAAATATGGAACGCATACATATTATTTCTGCGAAGGCTCGGTGAATTTATCACCGTATAAATGGCGCTTGTACGTACAGCGTTCTCCGTTAAATTTTTTTACATGTATCTTCACACGAGTTAAAATATATGTGCTAGGTTGAATTTATGCTTTCTAATATCGTCTAGCTGCGAAGTTCTTTTTTTTTGGCTTCTTCATTCTCCGTTTCCTCTTTCTCTATTTCTCTTCTCTTTTCTCCATTTTTTAAAACTCAACTTCGCCCACGCCGCTACTCTTTTTATTCCGTGCCTCTCGCCCCTCGCCAGCACTCTATAGAATCCTGATAAAACGCGTGAAAATTCGCTTTGTTTCTTTTCCTAATACTAAAAGCTAATAGAAAGTTTTTGCATTTTTGTTCTACACGTATTTAGCATATCTCGAAAATTCATCGTCTCATTCATCTAAAATATCCCGAAAGTCGTCGTTGGACCAAAAATTAGTTACGTTTATTCGCACTGAATATAGAATTTCTATTAAAAGCGAAAAAGGCTACAATAATATTCGCCGAATATGGTCGCTAAAGGAAAACGGAAGATAGGCGAGATTAACGACGAAGATCACGAAACTGTAAGAAAGTTTGTAAATGTATAGTATAATTCCAACAGAGTGAAAACGAGAAATTTTCATGAATGCTAATACAGCAAGATAGTTATGGGAAAAATGTTAACGAATTTCGACGTTCTTCGTCTTGTTATTAGGAATCGTGGAAGCGATATTTACTTTTGTTCATCACGAACCCAGCAAACGTGAAAATTTGTCATGCTATATTATTCTATTAGAGGTGACAAGGGATCAAGGAAAAGAAGACGTTGACGTGGATAAAGTCTAAGAGAAGTAGAGCTCGATTCGGATGAGCTAATGACGTCGCTCATTCTTGTGGACCAGCTCGTCGAAACTTGAACAACAGAGATCTCAAATTGTCAAAGACAAACGAATTCTTGGAGAGAAATTACGTAGCTTCACAAGTTTATATTTGATCCTTATTCTCGTGTCAAACAAACTTTCTCTCCGTACACCTTTTCGAAACCTAAATCTTTTCTGTGCAACTTATTCATCTACCTCAAATAACATTTTTGTTTTGTCTACTTTCTTTACTTCAGATACCCCTTGCAAACTTTTTGTGCGTGTAATTTTCGGTTCCATGCTCTTACAATTCTTTAGGTCTTATTGTTAGCAGAAAATATTCTCTACAAAATTGCTATAAGTACTTATTATCATTGAAATTATTGCAAGTACAAGATAGATTCACAAACTAGTATAGCTTGTAGAACAACGCATGGTAGAAGTGAAACTTCTTAATAGTGTGTGTTGTCTGATAAGATTGTTTGTCAAGATCATTCGCATTTTGAAAATTTTATTTAGTATTTTTAAAACTTTGGGCGAATATTTAATTAATTTTCTGTGTAAACACTTTATTATTTCCTCGATTGATTAATTTGACGAGATATACTAGTCATGAGTAACACAAATGATCCATTGGGCAATCTATTTTCGCCAGTATCTAATTTTTCAATTGTCCATGTACATGTTTATTAAATAAATCATATTAAATAAATCATAGTTGTTGTTTTAATTAAGGTTAGAAAATTTATCAATGCTTGGCGTATTACTACATAGAACTCTGAGTAACGCTTTATCATCATTTATTATTAATAACTAATACAAAAGTGCAGGGTAAAAAGTATATTTAATTAATATAATACAGTACGACCTCTCAATAAGAACGGTAAAGCCCCCAAGGGGAAGATTTTTGTCTATATATATGGTACCCCCACTAAGCGGACGCTCCGCGCTC
>JAPYYW010002542.1:0-19689 GCA_030522545.1 Cremastinae sp. A BG-2022a
CTCGAGCTCGGAACTCGAGTCAGAGTGGGGGAAGCGCTCGAGCGAAAAAACGGGGAAGCGTTCTTATTAAATCGTTCTTATTGGGGTGTCGGACTGTATTTTAAAATGTCATTAATTTCGGAAAAAGGCTTCATGCCAGCAAGATACGTAATAAAAAATATCGATATCAAAGTCAAAATCATGAAACATCGTCATTTTCGGTAAATTTTTTTTCAATTTTGTATACGGGTGTACGTGTTTTTTAAGTAACCTTCAACACTCATATCTTATAAACGATACGGTAAAATAAAAATTCATTTTTAATTACAAAAACTTTCATTCCAAATGGTGAAATGACTTTTTCCTTGTTTAATGACATGTATCAGATACTGTGCTGCTCGTCACTCACAAAAAAACAAGTGATTAGAACATCATATTTCATTTCCTTAATGTGAGAAAAAAAATAGAAAAATTAGATCGTTAATGACTTGAGAATATCTTTTCAGGAGACAGTTTTAATGATTTCTGACAAAAAAATGACAGCCTTTATCATAGACACTTCAATTATACAGTATATAATAATATATATTTTTTTAACATCTATATGTATATTTTTTAGTTTTTTAATGGCGTCAATTGGATAAGTGCACCGTAAAATTGTAATAATTGAACCTTTGGACAACAGTCTCCATGAGACAAACTTGACTCAAAAAATTTTTCAATGAAAATTTTATTAACGAAAATGATAATATAGTTTTTTTTCAAAAATCACTAAAATGAAATAATGTCAAAACATCTTTTTATTGTCATATGAAGAAGTGTGTAATTTAACGAAGCTTTTCATGTAGAAATCAATATACGAATTATTAAAAATCACCGCTTTTTAAAATCTCCCATAAAAGAGGCTATGTTAAAAGTGACAATGTTAAACAAATTATAATATCTAGATTGTTACATGATAAAAGCTTCTTTAAAACATATAATTTTACATAATGTCAAAATAGATCTTTGTAATTTTTTGATAAATTCTAAGAAATTTCTATAATGATAATTGCAATAACTGTTGCAATTTGTTCAAGATTAAAGCCAAAAGGTAAAATTCTTTTTTATAGATTTCTTTCGAATATCAGATATATCTTTTTGGCATCGTATGAAAAAAGCGGTGCTGAAGCACGATGTTCATGAGGGAAAAATTAATGTCAACTAAAATTCTTATCTTTTCCACGAAAAATTGTACTCCGGTTATTAATTTTCCAATCTTTTTCCACGTTCTTCCCATTGGTTAGATTTTGGTAAGAGATATTTGCTAAATTTGCTTCTGAATAGCGAATATCCAGCTCGGTGGATATTTCGAGTGGAAGAGCCACTTAGCAAGTTGAGAAAAGTCGAAATCACTGTTTGGACAGTTCCAGCGTGGTGCGTTGAGCCGAAAAAGATAACGATACGATAAGTGTACATGGGGGCGAATAGTCAATACCGAGGTCAATTTCCTACCCCACGTTCTCTCACGATGACTATTCATCGTGCGTCTATTTGTTCCCTGTTAAAACGGAATCGATTATGGCTCCATAAATGGTTCGAGAAAAATAAAACGAACAAAAAAACATTCACTTGCCAAATGACGTCGATCGTCTCGAAAGAAGTATATCGCAGAATTTTGGTGAAAGTGCTTGAATTCGAAGAAGAAAGAATGTAGTTTGTATTTTTACGAGGAAATATAAAGGGGACGATAAAACGGGGGGAAAGCCCTCGTTGGAACACGTAGGGCGCCCCTGGCGGTTGCCATGATTAACTGCGGGGAAAGGAGGGAAAATTCAAGGAGTCCGAAACAACGTAAAAAGACTCCTCCGGGCAGTTTCACGGGATAAATAATGAAAGATTTATGATTCCTTGGCTAAAAAACCGTATTAGAGATAGCGTGCGAGCGCGCTCGTCGATGCCATCGGATACGAAGACGTAATATTCCTTCAAAGTCTATTTGCCTTTTTTTCGTTTCTTCCTTCGTAAAACTGCTGTGAGGTCGCAGATAAGATTGTATCTCGCGACGTCAAGCAATAACGCACGAGTCGTGCCAGATCGATGCGGTCTTAAAATTTCCACTAATTTTTCAAAATTCTTTCATCTTTTTTTTCTTTTTTCTTTTTTTTAATCCACTTTTGTCAGTTTTTTAATTAAAGATTGTCGAACAAAAAGTTATTTCGTGCAGTAGGAAATGCTGTAACGAATAATTTCATAAGCTTCTGACACTTCTTGTACTCACGGTTTTTTATTTGATGAATATTGTGTTTTGACGCTTGCAGTGGTGTCGAGTGCGAGGATGAAGTTTACAGCGAGCGTCAGCTCGAGGCTCGCAAAGCTAGAAATGCGAGTGTGAAGTCGCCGATCGACGTAAAGAGCGTAACGGCGATCGAGGAGCGTCCGGAGTCGTCGCCACTGAGAAAGAAAACTCCCATCTTGGCCAGCAGCGAGGATCTGACGAGCGACCTCGAGGATCAGGAACGGCTCGCCGTGATCTGCGATGACAGAAAGAAGACCCGGTATCCGTGCCCTTACAAGAAGGACACCCTGATACCCGATAACAAAAATCCTAACACTGCCGTCGTACAAAATAATATTGACAATCCGAGCCAAGACTTACCCAAGGAACTCATTGCTCGGTGCAAAGATTGGACCTTCCAGGTTCGTCTCATGTCTTTTTTTATCCGGACACACCAAATTTCCTGTTCATTCAATTCGTTTCGTTATAAAATATTTTTTTATATTTTTTTATAGCATCGTATGCAAGCGCGTGTAAGACGTTTTATCGTGTCAAAATCGAGATATCAATAATTGAAAATAACAACTTTTCGGAGCTTGCCATAAGAGCTCATATTAAATTTGTCATTTTCAACATTAAATATCTCGATAGCTAAACGGTGAAACCATTTCACATTTTTCCAGCATTTGAATGCAATGGTGAAGAACGTTCACATGGTTTTTCAAGACAATATCTTATATAAATAAAAATCCAGGACTTTGCCTTTAGTTTACATGGGGGAAAAAATTGATATGGCCCTTAGTGCAAGTACCTCCTTAAGGTAGGAGTCGCGTGACAGTCTATTCAAAAGTTTGGCTGTGGGTGTTAACTAAATGTTGAATCATCACTTGAATTTTTTTGAGACAGAATTTTTTCAAAATTTATACTGATCTTCTTTGACATTATATTAACATATGTGCAAAATTCAAAGAGGCTTCACCATGTGATTATCGAGATATTTATATTAAAAAATTGTTACGACGACTTTCAACAATTAATATATCGATTACTAGATGGTGAAGCTTCATAAAATTTGGCATTCATTTCGACATGACCTCAAAGAAGATTTGTGCAAATTTTTAAGAAATTTTGTCTCAAACGATTTTACGCGACTCCTACCTTAATAAAGCATCCAATGTTTTTTTAAATAAAATATTTAGACACATTATTAACTTATTGAAAAATCTTGTGTCAGACTATAAAAACTATTTACTAAATGGTTCGTAATATATTCTATTCAAAAATTGTTGAAATAAAATATATTGTTTCGTATGGAGAGCTCATAATCTTGCTTAAAAATTCGATAAAGATATTTGGAACTTTATAAAATTGTTTTTGAGATTGTTAAAACATTATTTTTCAGAAAGCTACAATGATTGAAAATTTAAAAAGATTATTTAACCGTCTAAATAGATACTCAACGCAAAGAGAACATTTTTAACTCCCATAAAAAGTGAAAACTCTTCGGACCACAAAACCCCTCACGTAGACTTTTCGCCGGATTTCATAAAATACTCACGTCCAGGAATACTCTCGACTCTCTCAAAAATGTCTCCCCCTGTTGAATTTTTAGATTTTCCAAGTCACGTTTTCCAGCAAACTCTGACAAAATGTGAATATTTCATACAACTCGTCATCAGATTTTCCATGAATACTCTAATACAGGAGAATTTTTCATAATCATACAAAATATATTTGTCAAGAGAAAAGTTTAAGAAACTCTATTCCAGTGTAATAAAAATTGTTTACACCTTTTAAATTATCTTTTAGGGTAAAAATCCGCTGATTTACGAAGCACCGCGCAACAACCGTGTCCAGAGTACAACGAAAAATGTCTTCGTGCCATTGGGTCTGACGCAAGACCAGGAGTTGTCGCAGCAACAAGAGTCGCAGCATACCGTGAGCAGACCTCAGACGAGCACCGCCAGTATATTCGCTCCTCGTACGGAGGACATGAACAAAGGTTTTCTCACGTTCAGCGACGATCAACCTGGCCTCACGAGTAATTATTTCATCGATTATTTATTTAAATATAATTTGTATTCATTCGTTATTTCTTATTGGATAAAAAATAGTATATGATGTAATATATCGTAAGCGATGATTTTTATGAAATCATGTTATTGACAGTTTGAAAATTGTTCTCTCAATTCAAATTCAAATTGTTTTTGTTTTCAAGTTATTGAAAATTTTAATAATAATTTATAAAATAATGAAATTGCAGTGCTGAAGGACGAGCCTGAGGATCTGACTCACTTGGCACCAACTCCAGGCGACGTGTGCGTCCCGCTAGGGGAAACGCCGTTCCTCTCGGACATGCTGGACGAATTTATTCTCAGTGCTGAAAATTATTGTCCTCTCTTGAACACGGTTGATCTACCGAACGAACTGCCAAGCTCCGAGCTCGGAGTATCACTCACGAAAGGGAACAACGAAATTTGCGGATCGCTCGAGTCCTCGCTCGCAGATTCGGATCCATTTATATATCGAGACATGCCCAGTCCATGCAGTCTCAGCCCCGATTTACTTTCACCTTCTGGTCTCGAAAAGGTTATTTGATTAATTGTCAAAAAATATATACATTTTGTCAGGATTTATTTATTCTTGCTAGTAAAAAAAGGCGAGAAATGACGAATAAATCGCGTTGACTAACCTCAAAATTGTTTGGATCGTTTTCAGAGTCCGGGTCAGAGCAGTTTGAGCTCTCTTCAGAGTCCGAAGCACAATGATCTCGTCGACGGTATGATGTCCATCGGCTCGAACACACCGGTTGGAAATCCGATAACCGAGGACGACATGCTGATGCTGAGCATAAATGATGTTCTCGAAGACGAGGAAATGGCACTTCGCGCACCGTACATACCAATGTCCGATCAAGACGAGGCCTTGCAGTCACTGATAAACGATGACACTGTCATGTGGGGTCCCAGTCAGCCACCCGACAAAAAAGCCAGATGGTAAATCTTGCACATCTGAAAAAATATAACAAACGTTTTCACTCGCGACTTTGATTCTTGTTGCTCGAAAAAGCATTCTTGTGCCGTGTTCGGTTTTTGGCTATCTTTACTGGAAACCGTTGGCACCCTGTGTTAAAAGATAGAAAATTCAGTACTGACAGTCAATTTCCGAACACGGCCTAAATATTTATCTGCGTATGAAAACTATATTTAGAGACGTTAGCTGGATTATATATAGAAAAATCGACATTCGGTTGTTTGTACAGGCATCAGGAAGAAATAAAACCGATGTCGAAGAGTTACGAGGACTCGGACTTGGCGCGTCTTCTCAAGAACGACACGGGCATCTCGAAGCGCAACAATAATGGCGGGAATCTGGCCGATCCTGTCCAAATGTTCGAGCAAATCAGCACGAAGGGTGAGTAAAAATTAGGGTTTAACGGAGTTGGGATAATACGCGTTCGAATGAAAAATTCCTAAAATGCCAAAAATAAAAAAATTTGGTTTATTTTTTGAAGAATCTTTCATTCGAATTCATCTTTTATTTCGATGACGAACGAGATTTAAAAAAATTTGATAGCAAATCCTCGTGCCGTTGGATCGTAAGTAAAGAACGAAAAAAAAACGCTCAATTTCTAAAATGCAGGAAGCAACGGTGCAAGCAGACTGGAGAGGGGATCGAAGAGAGTCCACGCGCCGATCTCGCAGAGTCTCGAGAGCAAGCGCAGTCGTTTCAACGACTCGAGGCTGCAGATCGACGAGTCCCTGGTCCGCGACGTGACGAGTATTCTCGAGACGTCGATGAGAAATGGGAACGCCCTTAATTATAACGAGCAGAGTATAGATCTGTTGGTGAACACGAACGAGAGAAATGAGACGAATCGTTATCAGAACGAGGCGAGCGGCAGCAAGCTCCTACTGCAACAGCTGATGGGTCGAGAGGGCCTCGCTGACGGTGGCGGGATGTCAATAATGACGAAAATCCGTGATACGACGACGAAGGAGGACCTCGCCGGCTCGCTGAAGATCTTTACAAGAAACGGAGCGACTGTCGCGAAGCCCGGGATTGAGAACAAGGAGAAAATCGGCTTCGCCGGGGACGGCGGGGGTCTCGAGTCTCGCGCCAAACAGCGTCAGACAAACAGCGTTCTCATGAACCTCCTTGTATCCGGTTGCGACGTGAGTGCGGGTTACGTTTGCCTCGCTAAGCCGAAAATCGTCGGGAAAAGCTCGATAACCACGAAATGAGAGAGCGCAACCGCAAGGGGGAACAGTCGATAGAGACAATGAAGATTTTTCGAATGATGAAAAAATGTCAAGTTTTTTCCGCTCGCTGCCAAAACTCTTCTACGTAACATTCTCGTGGGGACGCGCACATTTTCAAGGTTATCCGCCCGAGAGTTGATAAAGAGATAAGAAGGAACAATGTTCCGGTTTCTCCGAGACCGGGAATAGTTCGTGCTCACGATGGGAAATCGTAGTCTCCTCTTATTTTCTCTCGTCTGCATTGTTACTCGACGTGTAGCAAAAAGTCTTTGTATCCGTTATATTTTTTCGTTTTTATTTTCGAATCTATTTTTTTTCGTAGTCTTAGAGATTAGAAGTGAGAATACCGAGCGTGCAATGTGCACGAGAAGAAAAAGAAGATAACAAGAAAAATTGTGCTTCGAAACGAGGGATTTTTAAATTTTATCGAGGAACAAAAAAAATCTATAATCATTGAGATGGATAACAGGCAAGGCGCGCTGCTGCGTTTGTGCGTCCAGTCGCACGGGTATTTTAGCAGCATACTATTTGCTCTCTAAAGTCGTGTTGTGTATATAATTAATTACTGAGAAAATGAAAAACAAAAAAGCAGTAACAAAACCACGAAATACAAAAAACAAAGTATATAAAATTGTTGACTGAATATTATTGAAATATATGTGCGAAATGATAACCGGGGTTACTGGTTTCTTGCTGCGTTTCAATGTATCTCCCTTAGCTCACACCACCCACAGAAAATATCATTATTATTATTATTATAAGAAGAACAAAAACAAATTCGTTTTCATCATCTCGTCGTTCATCGACGTCGTGTTCGTCGCCTATTTTTATCTCTTTTTTTTTCTTTTGAAAACAGAATCCTATACCAATTAGATATTCTTTTAAAAATCTTTCAAAGCTTTCTGCCTGGATTTTTGCCAGTCGGAAAGACAATAAGAGTCTCTGTAAATTTCAATTTGGACACTTGCCATTTTTTTTATTCGAATGTTTTCACGGTCTGTTTCTCACTTCAAATTGCATACGCTACTTCGGTCGTTTCTTCCTTTTCTCATTTTTCTAAAACATTTTTTTGTGCGAGTTAAAATGGGGTTTTCGGGGCAGCTTCTTCAAAATTTCAAGTTTCACGCGACACGCGTTATTTTTGTGTCAGAATTTCGTTGGTCGATTTGAAAAATGGATGAAATGGCAACGCAACAACCACCCGGTTTGAGTCTCTAGAGCAACAGGTGGTTAGATGCGATAGTGGCTCCGATCGATGTACTACGTGTGAACGTATATATAAATATACCGAAACATAAGTAGGATATACGTGTACACATTCACGCACATAAACACACAGGGTTAGCCCAACCAGCATGCGGCATTGAAACGCAGCGGCTCGTTATTCGATTCGATTCTTATTTTTTCCAAATTGTTGCGAAAATAATTTTTTTCTTTGTTTTTTATCAAAGAGTATTAGCAGCGAGTATTTTTTTTCCTCTTAAACATTTGATAACAAAAAACGATTTTTGGCAAGCGAACGGGGATTAATAAAATGGAGAAAATGGTGAGCGCGATAAATAATTGTGAAAAATTTTTTAGAAATCTCCGGGTTTGAGAACACCGCAGTTGTCAAACAAATGGTCGTCGATGATGGGACGACAGACGATGCAGAGTCAGCTGGTCGGGCACAACGACTCGGAAATGGATTTCTACGACGATTATGCAATCTCACGCGACAACCTTTTCAGCAATTACTTCAACGAGGACTCTACAGACCTGTTGTCGCAAAATCGTTACGATTTGAACGCAAGCGCATAAAACGGGGAAAGGCAAATCACGAAGACTCGTTCTTTCAACATTCAAATAAACAATCGGAACAAGCGAAGTGGCCTTACTCGTTTTTTCTTTTTTTTATTAGTTGAATTTTTGTTTTCCAAATATCGTCGTCTCTTCACTTTTTGTGTTTTTTTTTAACTCGCGAGATATTTTGAATTTTATTTCTTTTATTAGAATTACTAGATACATGTATAATTATACACAATTGCGAATAATATATCGAGCATCTCACGGAGAATTCGTCTTCGTTGCGATCGTTTTTTTTTTCATTGTAAAAGTTATTCTTGAAAGTTACATTATAATTATCGCTGAATAGAATTTCTATAAAGAGATGGTAATTAATATTATGATTAGCAAGTTTATGAATCATGTATGGAATCGTCAAATAATAAATTCCACATTTCTGGGATTGATGCTCTTCATTTTTTGCGACGTATCCTCTTTTTAAAATAAATGTACACGGATGTAAGAATAAAAAAAAAAATTAGCGTTTATTGATTATCAATCTTAAGTCTAGACAGGATTGAATTATCGTTAAATATAAAACTATTTTAATATAGGAAAATACTGCGAGGGTGATACGAGAAAAATACGGAATTTCGATGTAAAATCAGCGGGAGACGAGAGCAAATAAAAATGCGAGTGACAGTGTGACTGAGCGAAGGAGATAATGACGTCGATTATCATCAGCTGAATTGTTCATCTGATTGCTCTTGCAGAGACTTTTCTCGTCGTTTGGCAAAGCGTCGTCGACGATACGGGCAAAATCAGTCAGCGGGCAAAAAACTTCACAGCCTGGCAGAGCAAGTCCGATCGTCATGTTATCGCTGCTTCCTGTGTAGTAATAAATCTGTAAAGAAATTTCAAGTATTACGACATCGGAAAATATGAAAAAGAATTTAAAGAGAGTACGAGACGAAAAGAAAATGTTATTGAATACTCCCTTTCAAACTCGGATATAGATGTATATATCTTTTTTTTTTTATAAATTATGCATGTGTAGCTATTTTTAGAAAATTTATAAAACAAGCAGTCCCAGCGAAATAATTCTCTTCCTTCGGAAAGAATTAAATTCTTTCGTAATGAAGAGAGAATAATGTCAGGAACGTTGTCAACATATATGACAAGAGGATAATAGGTAAAGAGTTTTATGCAACCGAGTTTGTATAAAATGAAAGATTACTCGTTCCGAATTAGTTTTTCAATTGGTTAGAAATTTTCGTGTCGCATTATTCAATGAAAAAATCTTTAAAAAATAGAAAAATGTACCTCAAAGCCATATACGTTGGCAGTTCGATTGTACCGAAGTTCGAAAATGAGGGAAGCGCCATTTTGAGGCAAATGCGAAGAATCCCAAATATTCATGGCCTGGAGAGTACCGATGAGGTTTCTCTCCTCGCCACTGTAGAGCGAAATTTTCGCATCGCGACTCATGTTCATGTGGGAATCGAACGTGTCATTGATCCCGATCAGTCGCGTCGTCTCGTTGATAATACTCCTTAGAAAAACGCCACCGTTCAGTCGCCTCTGAACTTTTGTTTTCGACAGCAACTCGTACGAGAGTAAGGTCACGTTCTGCATTTCTCCATGAGGAAATATTCCATCGGCCCAGCCTGGCAGAGTTCCGTTTGGATTCGACTAAAAGCAATTTTTTTTTTCAATTACGAGCAAATTATTATCTCACGAAATAGACCATTTTCTTATAACAATTTAATTGACTAAAAATATTTTTTAAGGATGTAGGGGCGGTCTCGTAATCTTTTGCAAAGATTAATTTCATCAATAAGGTCATAAAATAAATTCTCTGTGTTCTATCATCTATCTGAAATATTTAATTATATACTATTTTGGACCAATATTCAAAAGTTTTCAAAAAAAAAATAATCATGATTAAACTTAAAAAATATTGGGACCGCTATTCGATTTCTCAAGTACGTGTTTTGGTAAATTTGAGAGATTGTCATACGAGAGTTAAATTCTGACAACTTTTCATCGAAATATGTCTATTAAAATTTAAATTTTAACGTGGATTCAAGAATTTTCTACAAGAGATAATTATACATTTTTAAAACTTTTGATATTTGGTAAAAAAAATAAACACTGAGTAATAATGTACCAAAAGTAATTGCGGTGATCGCACCCAACAGCCGTAATTAAACAATTATTGCGATGTTTAATATTTATCGCTACAATGTATTCTTTTTAAAAAAAGTTCGTGTAAAAATGTATGAAAAGTAAGAATAATTACCGCAATCGTTTCCAGGGATGAGTAGAGCATCGAAATATCCGAAGGCCGTTCGATTTTTTTGCCATACTCAGTGGTTATGTGATTAAATAATGGCCTGTGCGCGGAGACCTCGTTCTTAATAGATTCGTGAGTTAATATACGGTTTTCCTCATCGAGAAAATGCGGGCAGAGCGTACCGAGGAAGAGTACATCGCTTTCCACTGGATCGTACTCTGTATCGCGAAAAATGTTTTTTTTCTTTCTTTTTTTGCTAAATCGATATTTTTCCCGTTTACATCGAAAGACTAATTTCTTTTTTACTATTTTCTAATTTTTATTTGTAATCGTAATTTTTTTAGAGCGACCTGTAAGCGTAGGTTGCCAGTTCAATTCGTTGTTCCAGTTTTGTGCTTTCGAGGGTGGCCAAAGCCCGGCGTTCACCAACAGACCGGAAATCATTGACAGATGATAGGCGCTCGTACGCGTTCTCATGACTTCCGTGTAATAAGTCTCTCCCAAAAATTCATCGTACCTCTTGCGCAGGTACAGTCCTAGGTCGAACATTTCTCGTTGTGCCTCCTATTCATCAATTATTTATTACTCTCTGTTGCCTGCGATTTCGTCCATACCGAAATTTTCGACTATATGACTCGCGATAAAATCGTTTGAGATAGAATTTCTTGAAAATTTGCACAAATCTTCTTTGGCGTCATATTGAAAAGTGTGTCTAATTTTATGAAGCTCAAATATATAGAAATTTTTAAATCCATTTTTAAATCTCTCCTAAGAGCCCATGTTAAAAGTTGTAATTTAATCAATATAAACATCTCGATAACCACACCAAGCCTTCTTAAATTTTGCGCACATTTTTATATAACGCTAAAGAAAATCTATGCAAATTTTAAATAATTTCTGTCTCACAGTATGTCGAATGGTGATTTTACATTTAGTTGACACATACGGCACAACTTTTGAATATACTGTCACGCATCTCCCAACATATAGTCTTAGGACAGTCAGATAAAAATGTTATGTCTGGATGAAAAGGCTTGTTAATATGATGTTGGTCATATTTGAAATCTCCATAAGGAAAAATGATGAAAAAGAACGTTGATCATGAGACAACACGAGCAATGCTGCAAAATTCTATAGTTCCCAATATCCATTTTGGCATCTTTTATGTACTATTATTTTAGAGACAATCAGAATCGTTATTTTTCTCACTTGTTCAAAATGTACATTTATTTGAAGTTCTGTAGATTTTTGAGAAATTCTAAATAAGCGAATCATAGTTATCACAAAAAACATGAGATTTTTATGCTGTGGCATGTGGAGTGCATGATAAGCAATCTTCCATTCTGAATATCTCAAATTATGGATCAACAATGTTATCATAATCATTGTTATGATTATTACAATAACTAGATGATCTGAAAAAATTATGTCTTTTTTCATATTTTAAATTTTAAATATCATTGTTATGATGAAATTTTATCGAAGTCTATCGACTAAGAATTGAATCACCACCACCCTTCTCATTATATGCTTCCTGTGGTGGTAGGTCAAAAGAAAAAATATTTTATCATTTCCTTTTTTACGCATTATTCTTTTCTTTAAGTCTAACTTTTTCAAATGTCAACTCACAATAGGCATCTTGTAAGTATCTTTGATAAAATGCTGGAAAGAAAGTTCTTCTGGAATTCCGTATTTTGGTTCGAGCGGCGCGTACAATTTGTGCGCGAAAATCTGAAAAATATTCAGCGGTTAAATTGATCTAAAATACATATATAAATAATTTGCGATTATCGGATATTCGTCAACTTACCGCGTAAACGTGTTTTAGCACATTGACCGGTTGAACTCCAACCGCTCCCGATAGATCGACGACGATTATCGATAAAACGAGCAACGGTGCAAATAAATAAAGGCTAATTAATAAATTCATTATCACTCCCTCTTTGAAAAACTTTTTAAAGCTAATATTCGCGGCCTACACCTGAAAAAGAAGTTTCACCAATCTTTAGAAAGCCCAAGATTTTTATAAATAAAATAAACGATAAATAAAATAAATTCAATTATTCTTACCACAATAATTGATTATAGTTGTTTTTTGATTTTAATTTTGTTACGAGACTTACCTCTCAAGGTCGGCGAATTCTGTCACGAATCCGATAAATTTTTCCAAAGCGAGCAACAACGCATCCTGCCACGTCGCGAAAAAAAGAGTTTTTAAATGAGCAAACTCTTCGGGGTCCGCACCGTCACGAAACGACGCTCGAAACTCGCGCTACTCCGTACGGAAAATACAAAAAGAACGTTAAACCTCAAGCACTTTGAATTGCCGTGTCATTCTTATCGCTCACCAGACTAAGAACACAAATTATTATCACCGCGAGACGCTTTTACGATACCCTCTGATGGATTATAATCACGATAACATTAATAAAAAAAATTAATAATCATAATAATCACGTTTCATCAATATAAATATGGATTATAATAGTAAAAAAAACTTTATTCTATACAAAAGGTTAATTTTCAAAAAAACTGTGATGTTTTTTGTATTGCAGCATAACAATATTACTGTTTTTTATAAATTTTATTTTTGACCTTATACATATAAGTAGTTAGTTTTTATTATGAAAAAATTACGATGCAATGTACTGCAAATGCATGATAAAAGTATAGAATAGTAAAATATATTGTCAGGCATAATCAAGCAACAACATTTTAAATCTCTTATCAAGAATTTTTTACGCTGTCACAGTCAACGTGATATGGACGTGCATACGCTTTTGAGCGTTCTCTTTCGAGTCTCTCGCTTCACTATCTTTCAATTTGTTTCATAATTATGTAAAAAGTAAAGCTGTCAAACCAGATTTATTTAAAAAATTAAGCGTTTATAAAATAATAAAACCTAATTCTTCTAAAAAATCAACCGATTTCATTACAAAAATGATAATTTTTCAATAATTTCTTCAAGAAAATGACCCGTCATTTTTTTTCGAATAATACCATTATTGATCGAATGATGAGTTTTTACGAGAGACATTGTAAAGTTTACCACTCCGCGTATAACATGCATGCATGATGCATGATTCATGTGTCTGTAACGCGATATGTCACGTGATTCTTTAAACTAATTTACTCTCTGGGACTCTTAGTTTCTTAGCTTCATTGGCACGTGCCAGTGACGATAAAATGTGACGATTTATTACCATCCACAAGGAAAATCTTTTTTTCAAGTAAATCTTTTCATATAATCACTCGCCTTCTCATTCGGCATTGTAAGTTTTATAAGAAATAACTTAAACACTCTAATCGTGGATAAACTCGATCGCGACAAAAAAATCTTTAAATTCGTATAGATAAAGATTTTTTTGAAGAATCTGCGGAATTGGAAAACCTCTAAATTCTTATATATAATGTTTGTTTTGGCAAATTTACGGAATTAGACCGAAGCGAAAAGAATAAAAACATTAGACGAAATAAAACTAAATTGGTCTAGACTTTTTTAAGCGGTGTGCTCAGTACTTTTCGCTATGACGGGCAATTTGAGGCAATTTCTGTTTTTTAATGCACACCTAGAAATATATTAGGGCTTTGAGTTTTCTAATCACTTTTGAAATGGTTAACCATCCGCATACAACATCGAGTAAATTTCATTCGACATCGATTTATTTTTATTAACGATATAGTTTAAAGTCTGAGACCTTAAACTGTATCTCGTATGCTTGCCAAAAAAATTAATTAACTTGCTTGTTTGTCATGAAAATTGAATGTTTTTAACTAAAAAAAAACTTTCACCATCTATAGTGAAAGAAATACTTTTTATGAAAGGTATACGTTTATCAACGGATAAACGATCAAATGGCAATGATCAAAGTCATGTCGGGTTAAATTGACCAACAGGTTTCTTCTTGTTCGAAAAAATAAGCCTATGTACTGGAAGATTTAATGTGTATACTTTGAGGATAAAATTTTAGTGCGAGAGACAACACATAGTTCTAATCTATTTTACTCTACCAAAGGAAAGAAAATATAAAAAATAAAATAATGAGCATAAAGGCGGAAAAAAAGAAAATGCACGTCTTCATCGTTACGATTTTCCAGACTTATTTTCACTCTCGTCCATTGCCTTCCATCTTTGTTAATCTCTCATCAATGAATCGGATAACGGATTAGCCACGGGACTCAATTTTTATTTCGCACTTCGTTTCGTATCTTTTTTTTTTATCTCAACAGTGGAAGCTCAGATTATCTGTCGCAAAAGTTTTATACACAGCTGAATTTATTGAACAATTTGAAGTTATTATTCGTGTATAGACGTCTCGTCGAAAGTCGGTATTCTCATTTGTCTCAATAAAAAATATGAATGACAATTTCAGTTTGTTATATACATTATCTAGATCAGAAATTCAACACTTATTGTGAAACGTTTAAATACCATTCTCATTTTTTTCCAAAAAATATATATAGTTGGTTTAATTGAATATATATGGATACTGTTACAAATAATTGATCGTTCAATATTATCAATAATCAAAGAAAAATTGGAAAATCAATCTTCGACAAAAGTAATTATGACAGTTTTTGATGATTTACTATTATTTTTTAATGATAAACTAGCGAAATTTGGTTAAAACATTTTTGACGGAAATTTATGAATTTTTTTCTGTCAGGTTCAATGTCAACTAGCAATTGAACAATACTTTTCAAAGAATTTGCATATTTGGTATTTATAAATCATTTAAAACGAACCATTTTAGTGATATTTTTTCTAATAGCAACTTTTATTAACGAAACTACATATAAAAAAATGAGGTACATTTGACAGTGACGTCACCGTTTTTTGTTTATATCCAAGTCAATCATAAATTTCCTATAAGAATAAATAATATTAAAATTCAAATTACACTGAGAGAAAAGTATGGTGGATTTCATTATATAAAAGTGACAACTAGACCAATTATTATAGAATTAAATATACATTATTGTCATTTTGTCCTGAATATATTACGTTTTACTATCAGGACCTTGAATAAGTTCTCGCTGTTTCTTCAAAAATGGCAGTAGCAGTACCCCGTTCGTGGAATTTCGAATGGTAACACACATGCAAGGCAGTAGTGTATCTAACCTTAAATTTCAGTGTATGGTAGTTCACTTTAGTGTATAAACAAAGTAATTTTTTCTGAGTTCTGAAAATGTCTACTTTTGTGCCAAATGAAGAGTATTTGCGGGGAATTTTATTGCACTACTTTATTCAAAAGAAATCTGCAGCTGAAGCACATAGAATTCTTGTTGAGACTTATGGTGACAATGCTTTGTCGGATACGGCATGCAGAGACTGGTTTCGACGCTTAAAAAATAATGATTTTGAACTTGAGGGTAAAGAACGTTCTGGCGCACCGAAAACATTTGAAGACGAAAAGTTGGAGGAATTACTCGATCAAGACGGATGTCAGACGCTAGCAGAACTTGGAAAAACATTATAAGTAGATGAGTCAACTGTTTAAAAACGTTTAAAAGTTTTAGGAATTATCCAGAAGCAAGAACATTGGGTACCGTATAAATTGAAGCCGAGAGACGTCGAACGGCGTTTTCTCACGTGTGAACTACTGCTTCAACGGCAGAAAAGAAAAGGTTTTTTGCACCGCATCGTGACTGGCAATGAAAAGTGGATACACTACGATTATCCAAAGTGTTGAAAATCATGGGGTAAGCCCGGCCATGCATCAACATCGTCTGCAAGACCAAATATCCATGGTTCGAAGCTTCTTCTCTGTATTTGGTGAGATCAGTATATAGGGTCTAATTTATTATGAGCTGCTCAAATAGAATGAGACTATCGCGGGGGAGCGCTATCGACTTCAATTGATGCGTTTAAGTTGAGCCTTAAAAGAAAAACGGCCGCTATACGAGCAGAGACACGAGAAAGTGATTTTGCTACATGACAACGCTCGGCCTCATGTGGCAAAACCAGTGAAAACCTACCTGGAAACGCTTCAATGGGAAGTTCTACCACACCCGCCGTATTCACCTGACATAGCCCCTCTTCTGATTTTCACCTATTCCGTTCGATGGCACATGACCTAGCTGACCAGCGCTTTCATGCTTATGAATAAGAAGCTAAAAAATTGATCGATTCTTGGATAGCCTCAAAAGACATGTCGTTTTTCCGACGCGAAATTCATATACTGCCAGAAAGATGGGAGAAAGAGGTCGCTAGTGATGGGCAATTAATACTTTGAATGAAATGTTTTTCTTCCTTATAATTTAAATAAAGCTTTTATTTTGTAAAAGAAACAGCGAGAACTTATTCAAGGTCCTAATATAAAAATATGTTTAATTTTAAAATAATTAGCATAATGGTCACTTTATGGTAAAGTATACTGTCGTAATTTAATCTCTCAATGTATTCTGAGCTCTGAAATCAATTCACAAATGATTTTCAAAATTGACACATGCATAATTTAATCATTTCGAAATAATATTTCTTGAAAGTTTTTTGCATGCTTACTTCATTTTATAATTGACTTGTCCGGTTGGAATAACCTAATTCTGCTAATTTCCAGCGTCGTCATCGAAAATAGTTATTGTTACCTGACAATATTTCGTTTTCCAGGAAGATACCGCAGTTGCTGGCTGCTAATCTATCAACGCGCAGTGTCAAATGGACGACGGAGTGGGAAAAGCGATTCCCGATTGGTTGCAAGCGAAAAATAGGGGACGCTGGCTCGCCCGGAATGACACGTGATTGGCCCGTGGCCGCGCACGGTCATGTTCCTGACGCGTGTGGTCGCGCGTCCACCGTTTATTATACACATTTTTTACTGGCCCCGCACACTCCCTGAAAACGACCTTCAAAGCTTTTTCCCTTACTTTTTTTACTAGCGGCTCTGATAAGGTTCGAGCTAATTCGGCGAACCGTGCGAATATTTTTATTGCTTTGTCCATCACGCGGGCGAATGATGCGAAAAATAGCGGGATATGCGCGAGCAACGTCACCGATCGAGAATGCAAACGAGCCCGCGATGAAATTTATCGCTGTACGCACGCGGTCGCGACGACTCGTCGTCTCCGAGAGCTTTCTTCTCCTCCGCGGGCCGCCGGCAATCACGTTAATTTGATCCATGCGAGTATCTAATCGAGATACAGTAGAGCCTGGATTAAAATTGCCCTCCTGGTACATTCAAGTTCAAACTTATGTTTAAACGAACAGTTTCAAAAATGTGATATTTCTTAAATTTGAAATCTTAAGACACCCAATTTTGAGTGAATTTTCGGACAAATCACTCGCTCGTATTTTTCAAGCAAATCAACCGAATTTTAATATTTTATGCAGTTCACGCTATATACCAGCGCGTGATATTCTTAAAATTTCAAAAAAAAACCAAAGTAAAATTTTTTTTTAATTTGATCATGAAATTCAACTTTTTATCAATAATTTTTTTTCTGAACGAATACTCGATTAGCCTGTTTTCAAAATTTTATTAAAATTAATCATATTCAGTTTCTTAATGAAAAATTATTAAAGTCAGGAGCTTGGAGACTCTTGTTCGGAACTTCAATTATTATAAATTTACACTCGCCTGGAAATCAAACCATAACGGTATCAATAAAATGTTTATTGCTAATTTAAATTTCGTTTGCTGTGCTCAACAAAAGAATTTAAGTTTTCAATAAATTTTGTTTTAGTGAAGCCGGTAAAAAATTTTTTTTTCTCTCATTATATCAGAACATACATATTTGTAGACCTGAGGTTTTTGAGAAAGTTTCAAGAACTGAATCAGCGTGATAGCGTTTAATGCCTCGACACGTAGGGAATGCGTGTTAAATAAGCTATATGATCTATTCTAAAAGAATCTCAAATTTAGAACGGTTAATCTTTTGAAAAATAGGCTATTACAAAGATGAAAAAAATAGGATGTTAATAGAATTGTTTTGAGTCTACACAAGTATTTATTTTATGCAATTCGTAAGAAACACGCGTTGGCAACTGCCTTGCGGCGATCGCTCCGATGTACCACGTGGAACGTGAATATACGAGGGAGATATCCGAAAAACGCGATAGGCTCAAACTTTGAAATAATATTCTGAGAAGAAAATAAAATTGAAGAAAATGAAAGAGAATAAGTAAAAATGAAAAATATAAAATATAAAAATGTCATTGAATTATTTGTGTATTGCATGATACATGGAATATTATTCTAATTTTTTTTCTTAGCGAAATACCATATAAGTGTATGATTATCAATCAAATGAACGAAAATTATCCTGCCAAGATAAGTTCAATAATAACCACAGTCTTATGGCATATATTTTCTTTAGAACAATGCATATTTTGAATAAACTTTCAAACAATAATCTACATAGTACATATATCACGAGTTCATTATGGTTCTAGATATATGATGGTGAAACCTTTTGTAGATACGATACGATTGTAGATACGATGTCGACAAGGTAATGTAAATTTTCAACGAACTACATTTCTTGAGGATACGCCATTTTCCGATAAATAACTTCCTTAAAAACATGATTTTTCCCATTTTTTCCATGCTCAACTTTAACTATTACAATCATAGAAACATTCCAAAAAAGAAAATGAACATTGGACTGCTAATGTCTCAATTCTTATTAATTTGAAAAAAGATAATTTCGAGAGAAACGTCATTAAGAATTCTATGACGTATTTGTACGTAGGCATTTCAATTTCAAATTTAGTACGTATATATTTTTGAACGTAAATGCACTGAGGAATAAATAAGATAGATATTACCATAAGTAAATGAAAATTATTCTGTTTATTATAGAACTAAACATTTGTTTAATAAATATCGTTAAAGCTTGTGTATATCGTGATTATTTTCAGGGCAAAATGAATTTTCCATGAAAAATTACAGTTCCATTCTATCGTGCTAAGAATTCGAAAATTTTGAAGATGTTTCCTACATAAAACAAGGTAATTCTTTGAATTAAGGTAGTACGTCCACAAACGAGTTGGATTAAGAAATGGTTGAAATTTGACATACATGTTATTTAACACATTATCCAAACATCTGTGCAATTTGAATAAGTTTGACCACCCCAAACCTGAGATATTTATTGTCAAAAATGACTATTTTCTGCAGTCTCCCATAAGA
>JAPYYW010002543.1:0-55774 GCA_030522545.1 Cremastinae sp. A BG-2022a
CACTTATATACACTTTTTTGCACTTTTGAAATGCACTTTTTTTTCAAAATTAATCAAAATTCATGGAGTGTAGAAAATAAAAAATCGTTCGCCCAAATTTTTATTTATGTCATCGTTGACTTTTATTTTGAATAAAATCGGATCTAGCTCGAAGGAAAAGGGTAGAGCGAGAACGAGATCGCAAAGACGGTGGAAGATATCCGGTGCGCGTTACTCACATCCTTGCGGAATATTAATCTCCGGTCGTCCGGGGGCTGCATATCGTCTCCAGTCTCTCACACTCACTCGGCACGGAGAAATTCGAATCCTCCTTGGCACGTTCCTCGATGTGGAAAATACTTGGGAATCCTCAGGCCTCCCACTTTGTCCCTTACTGTAGATTTCATTCGATATTCAAACCAAGCTGTTCATTCCTTCCCATTCCTTTTTTGTCAGCTTTCTTGCTTTTCTTCCTTTTTCAATTCTCCATTTTTATCATCTACATACCTCATTGTCTCTTAATATCTTTTCCATCTTATTATTCGTTTTATCCCTTTTTTTGCTCAGTATTTATTTATTAAATTATTTATTAAATATTACGAGAATAATGTGATTTTTTGATCTGGGAAGGCTTCATGTATACCTTCAATAATTCGCAAAAATTTTTGAATTTTTTTTTCTCGATTTTAGGATCTTATTTAATCGGAAATTTCCTGTAGACAACGAAAATACTACTTATTCGGTGCGAAATTCAGGAATTCATGTTGAAATATTGGAAAAACTGACTTTTCGATCAGTTTTTTGCATTTTTCAATATGAATTGTTGGATTGCGCCACGAATAATTATTATTTTCGTTATCTACGGGAAATTTCCGATCAAATAGGGTCTTAAAATCGAATTTAAAAAATTTCAAAAAATTTGGTGAGTCACACTGGGTCTCGGGGACCCATAAAAATTTCAATTAACGATATCTTTTCTTTCTCTTAATCAAATCTACTTTATTAGGGTGATTCTTAAACTTTGTTCCAAAACGAATCAAATGGTGAAGGAATCACGTTAATTCATCAATTTTTTAAAAAGTTATCACACTTTGAATATTTTCGAAAAAATTCAAAGGGGTTATACCCCTTAAATGGCCACTTTTTCCTTTTTGACAGTTTTGAATCTATATTTTGCTGTGTTTTTCACAGCAAATAGCAAATTTTTAATATAGGATACTTCGAAACGAGAAACCAAAAATGTGTTTAATTTTTTATTTTCGACATTACTCATACATCCTGAACAGTCTGATTTGTACGACCATTTATCACTTAATGAATCTTTTCCAGGAACCAAATCTTAATCTTTAAGAGGATTAAGAAGCTTTTCTTTTTCATAAAAATTTCATTGATTCAGTATACCTGCCATTGGATAACCTTGAATTAAAAATATGTTTTTCTTCAGTCAATCTGCAGCAACTTTGTTCAATAAATTATTACTCTCGAAAGACTTCGTAAGGAAGAAAAACGTCGAACTTTTAATACTTTTGCAGTACAGTCCCGATTGAATAAATTAACATTAACATATCTTCTTTTTCTACTGTCAAGTTCCTGAAAATTCATGCAATTGCAACTCAACTCGATACAAATTTCATAATTCAACGAAAAAAAATCTGCTAATTAATAATCAAAGAGTTCACAGTGGCACTTGTTGTCTCCCTCGTTGAAAATCTTTCTTGTTTCTTTTCCAAGCTTCGTTTCCCAGGCTCTCGTTTGAGCCTCGCAAATCTCGGGTTCTTGACTCTCTTTGGTAACCGGAGCCCTCCGGAATAAAATCGGGAACGCAAAGTTCTCCCTTTTTGCAGAACTCGAGTCGTCCAAGATCTGCCTCTTTGTATTGTTTAGGAACAACGTTAAAATATATATACATATATATTTATATAAAAGTATATATATATATATATATTTTTTTTTTAAACTCTTCTCCCTATTTTTTTTTAAATTTTTTTGTCTTTTTTTATTCTAACTTTTCCTTATTCTTATTCGTATCGTTTCTCCCTTTGCAGCGTTTTTTTCTCATCCTCTCAGGAAAGTTTCTCTGGCAACATCCCTGCTTCTTAGGCTCTCGGTATGCATCGCATAACCAGGAAGAAGTGAGCCTTAAGCTCTTGTGTGCACAGCTATCCCAGTCTTTTATATCCCGGTATTGGGAGCGTTATACTTGTATCCGACTATCCATACAGATATGAATTTTGCCATTGAATCCTTTCTGCATATAGCTATTAAATAATATCGACTTGACATCGACGATGAAAAATTTTTTACCAAACTCTCTTCCACGAAATTCTCTCTCTCTCTCTCTCTCTCTCTCTCTCTTTCTCTCTCTCTCTCTTTTTCTCCTTCTCTCCCTATATCCTCCCTTGTCATCTCCTCCATCAGGTATTAATAATAATTCCATGAAAATTGGAAATTTTCTATCTGCAGATAAAACGCAATTTTTTTCTCCCTCTTTAATTTTTTTCGATTTTTCGGGACAAATTCAATTTTCCACGTGATTTTCTTCTACTTTATGGCTTATCTGTTCCTTTTTTTTACTTTTTCAAAAGCTAAGGCAGAAAGCTGTTCACATTTCTCGACTAGTTTCTTCGTTCTATTTTTTATTCTCAGGAAATGGTTTTCTATCGTAATCGTTTTGTGCAGGGCTCCCAGAATTTATTCGTTATTCTATTTTTCACATTTTTAAACTTTTAAATATAAATTCATTAATAAATTCATTAATAAATTAACAAATAAATACAAAAGTTTATGTACTGTAATCTGAAATTATTTAATTGTCTCTAGATCCAAAATATAAGTCACTATTTGATCGTATAATAAGATAAAACTATATCCTAAATTAAAATAATGCAGATATAAATTCTTTTTGAATTTCCTCATTTTCATTTAATTCTTTTTTAATTACTTTTTGATATATCTTTTATTTTTTAAGAATATTTCGTGGTTTTTTTAACTTTTCTGCTCAAATTTTATTTTTTTTTTTGCTTTCGGAAAATGAAGAGCATTCGATTTTATTTATATATTTTTTCATGTTTTTCGCGATTTTTTTTTTCCTCGTCTTCGAAACATGAAGAGTTTTCAGGAAAAAAAATCTTCTGACACTTCGCGCGAAGATAATGCGCTGGTGGATGGTTAATGGCGTGCTCGTCGAAATTCAAGAGCACGAGGGAGAAAAGGAGATGAGAGAAACGAAGGTAGACGAAGAGAAAAAGAGCAGCTAGGGGGAGAAAAAAAATAAAAAAAAACGTGTACGAGAGGAAAGAAGCCGAGCATGAGGGAAGAAAATCATGGGATTCTCAAACACCTGCTACGAAAAGAAATTTATCAAAGCATACTCTATTTATCCTTCTCTGTATCTGTCCCTTTGCATATCCTTTTTTTTCCACATATATATTTGAAATATCGAAAAGACTGCATGAAATTTCTTTTCACCTGCAAAGCCAGCATATTCGCTAAAAAAATATTTCCTCTGAAATGTTATGTACTGAATTTTTTAAATGATTTACAAAAGATTTCAGAATATTTAAATATTTTTTTATCTTATTTGCAGTTTTTTTGTACAAACGAGTAATTCGAGTTGAAAAATGCAGTTGTCAATATATTTTAACGTTTTTAAAATGAAATATTTAAAATAAATACTAGGGCTGAACAATTTGACAATCTTTTTCACAAAAACCGGAATTTGGGTTTTACGAATTTAATGTCAAGCATTTACTTTTTGCTGGGATTGCATGTTCCTTAAAAAAAGTATGTTTAAACTTAATAGTTTAATAGATTAATATCGATGTTACAACTGACAGAAAAATATTGAAAAATTTATGACAAAGATACGAAGTCGAAATGTCTCCAATTTATAACGAAAAACTCACTTTTGCCAAGGACAGTACCTCCAGTCAATCCTTGAATGTGTCATCACAAAAATAAAAATCAATAAAAATATTTTTGACTTTCTTATTTTATGATTTAATTTTATCTGTCACCAATTTGTCACATTTTCACTTATTTTCAGTATTATATTTTCAGAATTTTATTAGAGGGATTGAATTATTGATAAATTGTTGTTATCTGGGGATGTAGGGTGGAAAAACGTGGCGGAAGCGAAACACAACATTAGCGGGGAACCGCGAAAGGAGAAATCGTCCGAAAACTCTTTTCCTCGTTCCTCTGGCTGTTTCTTTTCTGAGTGAGTAACAAGACTTGCACTTTTTTGCAACATAAATCTACAGAGTGAGGCAGGAAGAAAACGACGAGGCTCGAGGGCTCAGGGGGGTGGAAAATCGAAGGGGTAGCACGTCCTTTTGCGTCTGAGACTCGAAATATCGCGTATGCGCGAGTTCGCCACGAAAAGACGTGCAAATTTTAACGTCGCCTGAGTTTCCACCGTCGTTGTCGTCGTTGCGCGTACTTTTTCTACTTGCTGAGTACGGGAACACGATACGTGCCTGGCAAAACGAATTTTTACCTGTTTTTGTGTTTCTACTTCTTTTTCCTCTCTCCCTCCTTATTTTTTTTACTCTCACACACTTCTGTCTCTACTTCCACCGTAATTTTTTATCCTCCCATTTCCTTTTTCCCCCTTAGCTTTCATTTCCAACGTGAAAAAAGTTCAAAAGTTCTTATTTTTCTATCTTTAGCTTATAGTTTCTTATTTTTTTTCTTCTTCAATTTAAACTTTTATTTAAACAATTTTTTTTGTATGCATTTTTTTCAGATTCAGGAATTCTTGTAGTTTTTCTTGTAATTATTCTTTCCACTCTCCTTGATTTTTATTTTGAACCTGAAAAGAAGTTCAAAAGTTCTTATTTTTCTATCTTTAACTTATAGTTTCCTGTTTTTTCTTTTTCAATTTAAACTTTTATTTAAAAAATTTTTTTTGTATGCATTTTTTTCAGATTCAGGAATTCTAGATGGTGAATTTTCTTAAAATTTTGCACAGCTCTTTATTGCACTTCAAGGAAGCTTCCTCAAGTTTAAAAAAAAATCCTAAAATTTTCATTTTTCTAATTTTTCATACATACGTAAAAAATACAAGTGACCTTAAACGACCTTGAATTTTGAGTATATTCTAGAAAACAATTTGCAACAACTTTTCTTAATTGACAAGCTCAAAAACCACATGGTATCGAGATAAATTGAGATAAAAACGTTTAATTTGACTGTACCTATAGAACTACCTTAAAAGAGTAAAGGAGCTGAGGCGACCTCCGCAATGAACAGGTATTTGAAAAAGGAGACAATGAATCAGTATTGAAAGCCCTCGTGAAGAATTCGATTCCTCAAGGGGTGGTTAATAATCGCCAATTTAGTATTTCCGTCGTGTGTGTCGAATCCTGTGAGATTCGTCAGCATTGCTATCATTTTCTGGCACCAGCCACCAACCCTCTTAACGAGGGTGTACACGACGAAGCAGCAATCTCGAATGAAGAGAACCGAGTGAACGACGACTTGTCTGACACGTCCATCGGACTGAATCGAGAAGGGCAGATGGGCAGCAAAGACGAAGACGAAAACGAGGTCATCACCATCGATTAGAGCCTTTCTTTTTAACTTGCCATGTCTCCCTGCTGACTAAGGTCAGTATTCCGGATAATATGTCCCTATATACACGTTCCCTAATATCACAACCCTTCCATGGTGGTTTAGGTGCCAATACCAGGCAGGTGCTCCTTGTCTGAGCATGAAATCCCTTTCCACTACAGCCTTATTGTCAACTCCACTAGCCTATTAATTCAAATTTTCGTCCCTGGCACAAAATGTATTCCATGAAAACTACATTTTATCTTAAAAATACTATTTCCAATACTAAAACTACGTTTCCTACAAAAATTAATAGAACGAACGATTTTTTATTACTGTATTATTTCTATACGAATTGCCTTTTTATTAAATATTAAATGCTGCAATTTTTTCAATCTCACATTTTTTAATTTTAAGTTTGTATGTACAAAAAACACTCATCTTTTTTTATTTACTTTATTTTCTGTTAAAAAAACATCTGTCAATTAAATTTATAATACTAATAAATATCTTTCTTCACTCATGAAAAAAAAAATCACAAAATAATGTGGACAGCTTATTGCTCATCGCAATAATTCAACATTCCTGGTGTATTAAATGATCTGGCAACCAATCTTCGGAATAACAACGAGAAAATGTGGTGAAATGTGGTGCGAGGTATTCGGATAATTAGTTATAGGTGATTAACGATTCTTCGGACCGTTTTAATAATTGAGAACAGATCTCACGTCACGACCTCTTGAAAGATCACCAGATGGTGCTCGCTCGTGGTAAATCGATTTATTAAGTTGCCTCGCTATAGTTGAATACCACATTTTTAAACCACTTTTTTTTTGTACGACGTGGTTTTTGAGCTTAAGTTTATTTTAAAAAAGTTTTTTTAGAATTTACACAAAGACAGATTGCTTTTTTTTTAATTTGCACATATTTCCAGTCTATTCAAAAGTTTTTTTTTACGTGTTAACTAAATGTAAAATCATTACTTGACATTTATTTTATTATAAAATTGCATAGATATTTTTTAGCATTATGTTAAAGTGTATGCTAAAATTAAAAGGGGTCTAATATGTAGTTATTTAGATATTATTTTTAAAAAATTGGTACTTTTAACATGGGCTCTTATGGAAGTTTGAAAAAAGGGATGATTTACAATTTATAATATCTCGATTTATAATTGTCAAAGCTCCCTAAAATTTGACAGACATTTTCACATGACACTGGAGGAAGATCTGTGCAAATTTTAAAGAAAATCTGTCTCGACGTGATTCTGCTTCACTGTTTCGAGCATTTTCGAGGTTTTCCACTGTGCGCAGCCCCCTACTTTTCGACGACGAGACTTAAAAATGAGAAATAAAGGAAAATTCGCCTCCATTTCCGTTCCTGAAACTTTAAACGAGCCTTAAATTCGTGTCCCGCTTATAATTTATACAAATTGTGACATTTCGGTTAACCTGGAACGAGGGCGATGTAACCTTTAGCAATTTATCAATTGTACACAGCCGGAATTGTTTCGGGATGCAATTCGTGGTTAAGGGATGAAAAGTTCTCAGGTTGGCTCGGGCTTCGTTCGGGAAGCAAGAGCACGGGGAGAAATTAGACTCGGTCGTCAACTGGTCGAAAAGCACGTTTGTGGTAGCTCGAGGACACTCTTGCCATCTACCCCTTTCCCACAATTTCACTTCCACTTCCGGCTATCGTGCTATCATCCTATCACTCCCTTTTTCACTCTTTCCTTCTCTCTCTCTCTCTTTTGCCCCTTCTCCCCCCTCAATCCCTCCCTCCACCCTTTTTCACTCTTTCCCTCTCTCTTTTCACCCCTTCCCTCCCACCCTCTCCCTTCACCCTTTTTCTCTCTCACACACCCTTATTTTTTATATATGTTCTATATATGTATTTTCTATACATGTACTTTTTTGTGTACTTAACCCTAGGACACCCCATACAGGGATTTCCCAAAACCCAGAAAATTTTCATGATCTTGGAATTTTGAAAGTTTTGCGTTTTTTAATTGCATTTTTCTCTATAAACATTGTATACGAGGCCTTTTTAAGGTAGTTCATTTCATTTTTCAGGATTTGAACGATGAAATGGAAAAAAATAAACCTCTGTACGATGAATAAAGAGTTGGTTACATCGATTTAAAGTGCTGGGGTTAGTGCAACCCCAGATTGGGGTATGTGTCATACGAAGACTTTCAACAGTTTTTATTTCGATTACTACATGATACAGTTTGTACAAATTTGACATACATATATTTCAACATGACGTTAAAGAAGATTTGTACAAATTTTCATTAAATTTTGCCCCATAATGATTTTTACACGATTTTATTTAGTAGGAATTAGGCAACCAGTTATCAAAATAATATGCAAAAGTTTGTTTCAATGGTGAATCAAAATGATAACATTTTTTTCAATATTATTTCTAAACTTTTTATAGAATTGTACTAAATCTCAAAATTTGTTTGATTAATATTTAATATAATTTTCTATTATGTACTTAGCAATCATACCACCCTTTCGATACATTTGTGTATCATATGAATAGGTAATTAACTATTGAATCACTGTAAATTATATGTATTGTAACGTGAATCTAGGGTGACATTGGTACACCTATCTGGGATCACACTATCAAACCCACCAATCCAAAACTCCTTGCTGGTTAGTACAGAATCAATCTTGAAGTTGAAGGGTTGTATTGGGTTGTCTGAATGTGATTATTTTATTTTTTTGAAATCTTAAAATACCAAGTTCAAAAGACGAGTTTTTGAGTTCTTCAGAGCACTTCAAAAGGATTATTGATGCCTAAAAATGAAATCCTTCATTCTCGTACTCTCAAATTTCACAAAATAGCATTTTTTTGTAAATAGTGAAAAAGCATCTGACTTGACTTGGAAGACATTCTTAACAATGGTCCAACGAAGAGAAGAGTAATCAATGTGATTGATCAAGGAAACTCTCCCCAAGATTAAGACCCTAGATTTAACAAGGGTTGATTTGAATTCACGTGGAGAAGCCAAGTCAGCAATGGCATTAATTTCCTGAGTCATTCTGTGAAGGACGTTCACCAGGTCATCAGGATTGGATGAGAGATAAATTTGTGTATCATCGATGTATAAGTAAGGTGTGTAGATAAATTGAAGGCTTGTGCCAATGCTTGTAAAAATAATGAAAAAAAATTCCAAAACGAATCCTTAAGGGACACCCAAATTTGTGTGGAGCCATGATGAGATCCAAAGTCTTTCACAGCAGTCTGGGTTCTATTTGAGAGATTAGAAAAAATCCTGAGTGTGCATAATCAGGCAAGTTTAAGGGAAGTAATTAGTTAAGGGGTGTGAAACTGTATCGAATGATTTGCTAAAATCTAAGAGAAAAAATAGTTAATTTTCTTTTGTCTGAGTCCTGCCTGATGTCTTGATAAAAGCTCAAAAAAGATGTTCAAATTTTATGGGTTTTCTTAAGGTAGTAATGCCATACAAAAATCAGTGCAAAATTGCTCATATATAATATATATAATAAACAAAACTATAATTGAATTTAAGAGTAAAGAAGCTTACAGTTAATGTATTCAGGAGCATTAGAAAATTGCTGAGATGGCCAGGAGTTTAAAACGTAAAGAATCGTGCATATAGATACTCCCCCACTGCACTTTTAAACTCGATCATTGCTGACATGATTGTATGCAAGTAAATTGAAGAAAAAGCAAAATCAGCAAATTCAAATGTCAAGGCATTACATTGATTGACTGGTTTTTAAATTTCTTTTTAAAATAACTCCACAAATACTCAATTGAAAATAATTTGGCGAAAAATACATTTTTTGTTAACAAAAAAATAGGACATCAAGTAATGAAAAATGGTGTGAAATCAATTTTTTTAAAGTACAAAATGAGAATGAATTTTTGAAATACCTTCTCATTGAATCATCATTTTTTTATTTCACTTTCAAAGTACGGAAAATTAAAATTATGCAAATAAAATTCAAAAGTGACTTCTTATAGTTAATATTTGACTTGCAGTATTATAGTATCATATTTGATATTATAATTTAATAACTCTCTCAAGATATTCAGTGAGCAGGTGTTTTAACAGTAAATAATTAAATCACATCCTCTAATAAATCAACGTAAGATATTTTACATGTTTTAGTTTGTTTCAAAGATTATTCTAAATATGCACATAATTTAAAAAAAATGCACGTTGATAATTTCTCGTAAGACTTTACTTTTTATCAAAGTAATTCTGAAAAAAATAGTTTTTGCTTATTTAAGAATGTTCAAAATCAACAATGATGAAACTGTCTGCTGAAATTATCTGTCCCATAAATCTTTAAGCAATTTTTGCATATATTATAAGTTTATAAAGTATGTGAAATATGTGTTAAATTTTTGGAAGGCAATGCGAAAGATTTTTGGAATTTAAGGATGTTGTGTTCATAATCGAAAATAATGGAAAATTTTTGAAAAATTTGTTTAAGTTTGAGTAATATCTCTAAAAGGTTGTGTAAAAATTTAACGACGATTAGGAAGCTCCTCATTGAGATATTAATTGTTAAAAATGGCTATTTTTTTGTATCTTCCCATAAGAGCACGTCTTTGAAATTGCTATTTTGTATAATAAATATTTCAATAACGAGCTTCCTAATTTAAGTGAAATTTTTCACTGATATTTGTATCTGACTGAAAAAGCTTTATCTACTTTTTCAAAATAATTTCATTATTTTTTGTGCAATCACATAGAGAGTAGACCTGTAATTGAATGACCTTCAATTTAAAAATTGTCATTCTTCAGTTGATTTTCTATCAACTTTTCTAAATAAATTTTTATTCTCAAACGACTTCATGTGGGAAAAGAAAAGTTGCCAAACTTTTGATTTTTTTTCCCTACAGACTCAACACCCTTAAAAGAATGAATTTATGTTTGCCTATGAAGATATTAAAGAAGTGTGAGTTTTATAACACCTTGGCTACAAAAAGACAGTTTGCATGATCCTCACGTTATGAGAGCTCTGTGTATAGCCACTGAAGATCGAGTCACAGATGTTGGGATGAAAATGCAACTCGATTTTGCTTGCCTGTGTGCTATGCCCATCAGCTGCAGGACTTCTACTGTAAAAACTTCCCTTTCGACCTTCAGCAGAGTCTACTCTGTGGTCGAGCTTTGCCAGTGGGTATACCAAATGTTTTTACTCCTTACTTCTATCCTTGAACATAATTTTTTTTTCTGTCGACGTTCGTAACTTGCATCAACTTCGTACAGTCCTCTATTTGCAATTAATATTTGACTAAACATTTATTCTAACAGAAGATTGAGCAATGAAATTCAGGGATTTCTCCAGCAAAATGAAAGTCTGCAGATAATTATTATATTTGGCGTTTCTGTAAGTAAAGTGATATCTAATTTATTAGGAAACACATCAAGGGGTTGTTGATATCATTCTTTAAAAAAAATTGAATCCAAAATGTTCTTTTTAGCACGTAAAGACATCCCAAAGTAATAATTTTATAGAAGTATTATGAATTATGTTGTCAAAGACTGCAGCTCTGATTTAAAAACCTGTTAAATATACATTTTTTATACAAATTTTTACATAAATAAGTAAAAAATAAATATGATGGTTTTGTTTTATAAAAAATGGCAAGAAATTCATCATTTTCTGTATTCGTGATTTTTTTCCAGGCACAAAATTTTCGAATTCTCCATAAGAATCAATGTCAAATCTCAGCAACATTGGAGCATGATAACTCTTAAATTAACTAGTAAAACGATTTCAAATTTGGCACATTTTTTCACATGCTTAAGAACAAAATATCAAAAATATCTGAAATTCTCATTTTTTTAATATATCTCAGTGTAATAAATAAACTTTAAATCCATATATGTGTATTAGAGTGTTTTAACTTCTGTAAAAAGAGAAAAAAAATATCTAAAAGTTGCTTTAAAGTTTGTATGCGACACCAGGCAATGAAAATAATTACAGGACTAATTTCTGTTTCTCTTTTATGCCTAAGGCAGTGCCAGGGTGTAATAAACATATTCATTCATTCATTCATTCATTATCCCTGTGTGTCTTTTATCTTTTTCTTTCATTTGACGACGTGTAAAGTGAGGTTAGGGGTAAAAGTTTAGCAAATGTCGTCCGCAAGCGTTTTGTGGCTCCCCGGACAAGATCGCTCGGACTTTTAGAGAAAACTGCATCCCAGAGGAAGTGAAGATAGGAAACGTGGCGAAAAGCCTCCCTTGGGCTACAGCGAAAATTTAAAGCGACGAGAGAGAGAGAGAGAGAGAGGGAAAGAGTCAGACTAAACACGAAGCGAAGTCATTTCCTTTTCCCTGCAAATTCAATTGCCTGTCTCCCCCTGTTATCTCGCTATCTCTCTCCCTCGTGATCCTTTCCTTCCTTCTCCCATTTCTATCTCCGTTCACAATATTCTCCGAGCGAATTTCACGACCAGGACCGATTAAGCTTCCATCGACTTTTACTCTAATTTCGTTATTTCCTGGTAATTACTTTTACCCTCAAACTTCATGCAGCTACGTGCTGCAGTGACCCTGAACGTCTCCTTGCACTTTTTCTACTGCCACAGTAGAAAATACCCATATCTTTTTTTCGACCGAACATATATCTTTTTTTTACCAAAGGAAGGGTTTTTAAGTAATTTAATTTGTCTTACGATACCTTTTGAAAAAAAATTTATTTTTTATTGTCATTTTCGTGAAGAAGAGAGTGCTTGTGGTCCTTTTCTTCATTTTTGCTTTAAACAAATTATTTCCTGGTAATTACTTTTATCCTCAAACTTCATGCAGCTATGTGCTGCAGTGACCCTGAACGTCTCCTTGCACTTTTTCTACTGCCACAGTAGATAATACCCATATTTTTTTTCGACCAAAAAGATATCGAGAAACTACTGACTCTTTTTACCAAAGGAATGGCTTTTAAGTAATTTGATTTGTTTTTCAATACCTTTTGAAAAGATTTTTATATTTTACTTGTAATTTTCGTGAAGAAGAGAGTACTTTTGTACTTGTGGTCCTTTTTTTCATTTTTGCTTTAAACAAATTATTTCCTGGTAATTACTTTTATCCTCAAACTTCATGTAGCTACGTGCTGCAGTGACCCTGAACGTCTCCTTGCACTTTTTCTACTGCCACAGTAGATAATACCCATTTTTTTTCGACCAAAAAGATATCGAGAAACTACTGACTCTTTTTACCAAAAGAATGGTTTTTAAGTAATTTGATTTGTTTTTCAATACCTTTTGAAAAGACTTTCATTTTTTACTTGTAATTTTCGTGAAGAAGAGAATCTATATTTTTTGTATTTATGATCTTTTTTTTCCATTTTTGCTTTAAACAAATTATTTCCTGGTAATTACTTTTACTCTTGAAATTCATACAGCTTCATACGTGCTGCAGTGACTCTTGATACCTGCTTGCACTTTTTCTATTACCGTAATTTTTTTTAGTACGAAAACATATCAAGCCATTACTAGCTTTTTTTTCACAGAGAAATGGTTTTAAAATAATTCAATATTTTTTCCGATACCTTTTTAAAAAAATGTCCTTTTAATTGCAATACTCGTGAAAATGCGAGTCTAGATTTTTTATACTTATGATCTGTTTTTCATTTCTGTTTAAAACAAATTATTTTCTGATAATTACTGTTACCAGCTTTTTCACAAGAAATGCATTTAATATAATATAATTTTTTTAAATTATATTCAATGTTACAGTGGTAAAGAAAAAAGTCAATATTTTATGTCATTATTTCATTTAGGATGAAATATTTTAATCGTCACAAATAGATTCTGCTAATTTATAAATGAATATTGTTTGTATTATGTTTCTTTTTTCTGGAATAAGGGCAGAAGGGTGAGAGTAAAGTAAGAGGAAAAAGAGGAGCGTTGTCAACTAAAATGAGAAATGTCGCTGTCAACTTTTCTAAAGTAACAGAATGTCCAAGTTGGCGAAGAGGAAATACCTTTTTCAGAGAGGTTTTCTTTTAAACAGAATTCATCCATACACTACAGTTCTATCCCTGGGTCCTAACAACAAAAAATCGATATGTGTGCAGTAGAGTCGTGCGTCAGGAGTAAAAATTTTATTATGGGAATACCATCAACGAAGCTGCACAGTACTAAATATCGTTTTTTTTCTATAAAAAAAACGAAATCTAATAAAGATTGGTTTCAAGATATCAGAAGATATAGAAAAATAAACAATGAATAATATTATACAAATTTTTTTTGCCAATTATAAAATTACAGTGGACTTTTCTAACGCAGACGTGCATGTCTGACTTGTAAATCCGTTACTACTCGTTAAATATAAAATTCCTAGTAATTATAAAGAATTAATATAATACTAATCCTATATTCATCCTAATAATTTTTTTTTAAATGTGAAAAGCTATATTTTACATACTGCCATGATTATTCAGAGTCATTATTTTTCCAATATTTTCATTAATTTTTAATAATTAATTAAAACGCGCAGAAAAATGGCAGTATATATTAATATACGAAGCTTTTGTCGTATGACGAAGAAAAATTTGGAAATCTGAAATGATGACTAAGCAAAAACGAAGGGTTTGGGATTCTCGTGTCTCAAATTCATCCCTTATTTTTTGTAAACTTCTCTGGACGGTCACGCATTTCACTTGATTTATAGCTCTTCTTTTATCACTTCAAAATTTGAGGAAAGTCTAGCACATGTGGTTAACAGACATGATGCAAAAAAATCAATTTTCTCTTTGCCTCAACTACCCCGGAATTTTTCATTTTGTTCGGTAGAAAATGGCCAAAAAAGCTATCCCTTCCGTAGCAGTCAGCGCGAGAATCAGAATGGAAAACGATGTAAGAAAAGAAGAGAAAAAGCAAGATCAGTCTTCTTTGGAAAATCAGCTACAAAAGTCAAAAAGAAAAGAATCTGGGACGTTGAACCAGAATGTAAAAGAACATGTGAAAAAAAGTGAAAAAATCCATGATTCCATTTCTACTGCGAGAATACGTGAAATTATAAACGAAAATAAGGATAAAATTTTAAAAGATATATTTAATTCTGATATAAATAATTAACTTCGAATAGTTAACTTTGCCAAAAAAAAACATCAGAATAAAAGCATGTACGTTCGATCAATAATTTCAACATGTAGTTCTTCATGCACCAAGCTTGAAACGTTTTTCTTTTTTTCTTTTTGGTATGCAAGAAAATGTCAGAAATGTGGCTTTGCAAAGTTCCTCGAATTCCTGCGTTAAAAAAAACTTCAACGATGCGGAATGAGTGAAAAAGTCTCTTTGCACTTTTTTCAAATTAGTACTCTCGATATTGGAAAAATGCCAACAATGATAATTGGGGGGGGGGGGGAAATTTTTATGAAAAAAATGGGCGAATGGCAGAAATTCGTTTGAAGCAGTTGCAAAGTTTGAAAATGAAGATATAACGCTAAATGACAATGTAAGCTTACAGTTTTATCGCCGAGATGCCGAACTCTACAAGTGAGATAAGCCGATTTTCCAATAAGGGCCGTTACGTTCGTAGGCTGAGTGTAATCAAAAGTCGGATCCGGTTTCGTTTTCGATCCGGTGTCGAGCAACTGCTGTCGTGGTCTTACGGAATTCCGTTCATTCTCAATTCCACGATCTCCCATGCTCAGAGTATCTGGAATCAAATAAGACACGATTCCAATTATTTTTACACAACTGCATTTCCTACAGTTTCGAATAAAATGAAAGACCCAATAATTGGACATTTTCCAGTGGCTGGACGATTTGTTCTGTATTGTTTTATGATTGAATCATTTTTTTTTCTTGATAGAACAGTCTGAGATATTTTTTCTACGCAAGGGGAAATATTTTTCATAAAATCTATTGGATCGAGCTCGCTCAATTCTAGAGACAGGGTTGATGTTGCTGTATAATTATTGGGACGTACTCAAATGTTGGAGTGATTATTTACTAGAAATATTGTTTAAAATTAAGACATTAGGTGAGTTTTGAATCGCTGAAATATCAAGCTATAATTTAAATATGAATTTAAAAAATAATTTTTTGCTCTTTTATGTTTAAAGTAAACTTAAAGTGAGAAAACCCTTAGATGTCTAACTGTTGGGACATTTACACATTCGAACGTTTGAGTGTTTATTTAATAGAAGTATTGTTTGAAATAAAGACATAAGGTGAGTTTTGAATCGCTGAAATATCAAGCAACGAACGTTTGAGTGTTTATTTAATAGAAGTATTGTTTGAAATAAAGACATAAGGTGAGTTTTGAATCGCTGAAATATCAAGCAATAATTTCGATGTGAATTAAAAAAATAATTTTTTTACTCTTTTATGTTTAAAGTAAACTTAAAGTGAAAAAACCCTTAGATGTCCAACTATTGGAACGTTTACCTCAACAAGACTCTATGTAATTTCAACATAATTCACCACGTGAATGTATTTTCATTATCTTGAAATTTCAAATTGAAAATACCTTTAAAGAGGGAAATCCAGATGAAATAGCGAGAGGGTGGATAATCTCAATAATGTGTTCTATCTTAAGTATAAATTTTACGAAAAAGGTCGAAGCTCTTTCTTTGACTGGACTAGGACGTGATATAGAGATAGATCCAGAACTAGCTGGGAGAAAGAAAGAGGGAGAGAAAAGAAGGGTTGACAGACGATGGTGAGGTGAAGAGGCCAAAGGCCGAGTTCTCATTAGTCGCGAGAGCTACCGCTCCGCAGAAAAGCGCTGATCCAACGAGGTCGAGTTCGCTCTATTTCTCTTTTAAAACATCCTTACATATATACATACGTGTATATAAGTATAATCAATAGTACCAATAACGAGAGCTATAAAAGTGGATATCGGTAATGAAACGACAGATTGGCCAAAAATTGTCGTCGATGCAAAAGTAAACAATTAAGAAAATATCAAATCCACTGACTCTTCTCGAAAATGAATAACAATAATTTTGCAAAATATCACTTTGTGAATATGGTTTCTGGGAATATTTTTCATCCTTCTGTAATTACTTTTTTAATTCATGTGCATTAAAAAAATTATTCGAATAAAAAAAATTGTCGATGGTAGAGCAAAAGTAAGAAAATATTTAATGCAGTACCATTTTTTTGGAAATAAATCAAGATAATTTTGAAAAATATTGTTTAAATGTAATTTATGAGAATATTTTTCATCCCTCTATAATTCCATGTTCGATATGAATCGAACATGCAATATGTGCAATATGAACATGTAGTAATACATTTCAAAAAAATGCAAAAGTAGAAATGATAAAATATTTCAAGTGCCTTTTTTTAAGTAAATAAAATTAAGATTGCAAAATTTTATAAATATATAGTTTCTCGAAATATTTTTTATTCTTCTGTGATTACATATTTAATTACCACACGATACATAATTGTATAAAAAAACACGATGAAAAAATATAAAATTCCAAATTGAAGTACAGATGCATCTTTGTTGCACAAGGCCTCTCGAAAGAATTTCCTTTCTTCCTCTCACGTTCTGCTTTCGTGCTCTGTTTGCAACAAGCCCTTTGTCCTAGCCATGACGTCGTTGTTTACCAGCATTTTCTGGGAAAAGGCTAGTTAGTGTAATGCGAGATGGCCCTCATTTAAATCTCGAACTTTTTCATCAGTCTCCGAGCATGGTTTTCTTTTTCTACTTTTTACGCCTTCTTAATTAACGTCATGTAAAGTTCTGACAGTAAAAAGTAACTAAATAAATCATAATATTAAATAAAATTAGGATAAAAATTTATTACATTAAATATTTATATTTAATATCTTATATTTAATTTTTTTTAAATATTACGTATTTCTTAATGATGCTTAATTATCACTTAGTGATAGTGATCAATCACAGATGATTGATGATGAAAAATGCAACTGGTTTCATATCTGGGTTTCAGGTATCAAGAAAAATTATTAAATCAATCTGGTTTGTATTTCAGTTAGGATAAAGTCGAACTTTCAGATATTATTAAGGATTTCTTATTGTTAGTGATACTTAGCGATAGTGATCAATCACAAATGATTGATAAGATAAAAAGCAACTGGTTGCATGTCGGGATATTGCACACATTTTGTTAGAGTTGGAATTTAAAAACACGACTGTGGTTAGATGCCAATTTAAAAAATAAGAAGTTTTACTTCAAAAAGTAACTATAGTATAATCAGACTTCAATGTAAGTCCATCCCCTATAATTTTGAGATTGAATTGAAATTGTTTTTCTCTCAAATTATTAGTTTTTTAATAATAGCACTGAAATAAGTTACACAAAAATAGTAAAAAAATAACAGGATTTAAAAAATTACTTAAAAGTATAACAATTCAAATCAAATAAATTTTCAATTAGTACAAAATTTGTTAAAACTTTGTGGGGAGAAATTTGTAAAATTTAAAATTACAATGTGATTTTTCATCGTGTATGAAGCATGGAAGCTTAATTATATATTTAATACATACATACACTAAAATTATTTATACATATAATATTCTTCGTAGAAAATAATTAATGCCATTAAAAAAATAATCTACCAAAAAATAGAAGAAATATTTTTCGAGTCATTTAGCAGTCCATGATGATTTATTGTGTAAATAGTAACTACCAATTAATTGAAAACATAATTTCTCTGAAAAAAGTAAGTTAGGGTGAATATCGAATGAAAAATATAAAAAAAATAAGGCTTTCTTTTCATTCAGGTATTTTTATAATTAAAATTATGTAAAAAGTTGTAATACAAGTTATGATGATTTTTCCCAGGGAGGAAAGCTCTCAGCAAAACCCATTGCGACCCGGATGTTGGACGCCAGATACCGAAACGTTATCACCGGAAAATTCAGACTTTCAAAAATTGCATTTCGTCCCTCGAATCAAAATATATTTTACGTCCACTGTTACCACGCGTCACACTTCTGTTCAGTCCCATATGAGAGGGCAAAGTTAGCTTTAGAAATTCAACGAAAAGCTCTAAGTACCCCTGGGACAAGGTTGAATGTGTCGATTTAAAATTGTGGTAGGAAAAGTTTCAAAATTATGACCAGTGCTGAATAATAAATACAGAATTTCTAGTAAGTTAACAAATTTTGATAATAAAAGTTATTTTTTGAGAAAAATTTAACTTTCACGATTTTGCTTGATAAATGGCTTTGCAATTTTTTATAATTATATTTCATTTTTTAATAAATGTTACTAATCAACCAGGACAATTCGAATATTTTATTCTATAGTCAATTTGCAACAATATTTCTTAACGAGCTTTTACTCGAAAACGATTTGTTACCTGAGAAAAATTGAGCAGCAACTTTTCGACTTAACTTTCACCCCACAACACCCTTAAATGACACCCTTAAACTTTTCTTTACAAGCTTTTACTCGAAAACCACGTGTTACCTGAGAAAAATTCATCAGCTACTTTTCGACTTAACTTTCACCCTACAACACCCTTAAATGACAAGAAAAAGCTCATTTTCTGCTATATCGAAGCCTTCCCAAGAATCGTTCATTTTTCAATAACTGGGACTTGTTGGAAACTGGTAAAAGAATTCAGGTTCAAAATTTCCTTCGATAAGGAAGCAATGATAAAAAATTCGAAAGGGTATCAGGACAGTGGTTCCATCACATCTAGATCCCAATATCCTGACGAGATAACTCTCGAAAATCTGTCGTGTCCTGGGTGACGAGGAGGAGAGAGGTTTCTGACCTTGCTCGTTCAGAAATCTTGCCTAAGACGAGCTATTAGAGTAGACACTCATCAAAAGGCATGGCGAGCAACGTTCTCACGAGTACACTCGTACCTTCTAAGCAAACTCGTTGCTGAAGGATCCCCAAGAGAGCCCAGAAGCCACGACCCCAATTCCCAGAATCACCAAACAGCAACAGTTTCAACAACAAAGTCAATCATGCACAAGTAAATAAATCAAAATTCAAACTATATTCACTAATGGTCAGACACACCAAATTTTATTCAACATAGACACTCAAAAAAATACGAAAAAGTTTCGATGAGTTGTGTGAACTTTCAAGTTCAAACAATTATTTTGAATTTACAGATCTATCATTGGAATATTTTTAAAAAATCACAGAAATGTGGCTTAAGATCGTCTTGAGGTGACGTGAAATGTCGTTTTCTTACAATTAAAAATAATTTTTACTGTCTTAAATACGTATTTATTTACAGTCGATACCCTTAAATGCCAAAATTTACTTTGCCCTGTCTTGGCGTGTGTGTTTACGATAATTTGCACGGAGAAAAAAATTGGTATTAATTTTCAATTATACAATTTTCAATCTTAGCAGAATGATCTATATTGACTCTCAAAATGCACTTGGCTTGCGAGAAAGCAGCAGACGGTCCGCCACGTGACGGCGAGAGCGCGAATCATCGCGTTCTACTGGAAGTCAGACCACGCGTCGAAGTGGTTAAGGTCGAACCCAGAAAGTAGAAAAGGTCGTTAATGGTACGCCGAGTAAGTAAAATTCCTTTTTTGACGTCCAATGTACCATTTGAGCAATATTTATGGTAAATAAGTTCTGAACTATTTGAATATTAAATTTCCTGATAGTTGAATAGTAAAATCGAATCTGTTCCTAGTATTGAACGGGCTTGTTTCAATAGTTGAACCCTCATAAAAGTATACTATTTAGAATATAAAATATTCATATTTAGTATATAAAATATACTAAATAGTATATTTTAAATTTAATCATTTATTATACAAAATATACTAATTTACTTAGTATATAAAATATACTAAATTCCAAAATATATTGAATTTTAGTGTATGAAATACATTAAATTTCAAATCAAAAGGTAAGAAAGATATTTTCTTCTAAAACTAAATATCCAAAAGTAGTTTGCTATTGAAGATCAACCAATCAGTTATGGTTGTCCACGTATGAGGGTAGTAAGGTAACTCACACATTTTCGATTAGCTAGTACCTTATGATTGACATCTTATTACTGGTACATCAGACGAAAATACACTCCAGTCACCGTTGAAAGTCTAATTTATTTTTTTTCATTTTTGACTTTCATTCCTGCAACACGTTGTATAATTTCACATACCTTTGGGACTTCCTGCTCCAACGTTCTCACTTCGATTCTACCTTGCTATATCCATTTTTCATTTAGTTTTCGTATTTTCAACGCAACGTTTCCTACGAAAGAAAAAGAGCTGGTACACATTCGAAGCAATTTACTTCCTAACAGCCATAAGGGAATAGACGACAGCGAAAAAAAAATGGAGCGAATGTAGAAGAAAGGGCAAACATGGAGACGAGGAAGGAGGAGCGAAGGAAATCATCGGAAAACGCGAGATTGAAAAGACTCGGGACAGATCGTAGACTGGAGTTGAATAAAGAAGTGCAGCCTGCCTGAAAATATTGAATTACGAGAAAGCATAATACAGTTTATCATTGATAATAATTAATTCAAACTATTTTTTTTTCTTTTACGTAACGTAACAAAAAAAGTTTTTAATTTTTTTAATTGTACAATAAAATGTTTATTTACAATTTGTATTTAAAATATACACGAAAGAAAATAGCCAATTCTGAGAAACTACACCAAAAAATTCGATGTAACTTGTAAACTGTCTTTTATGTAATTTTAATTATTTTTGATACTGTCAAATTTTTAACTTTTTCATTTTACAAGAAGCTGTGGAAAAATAATTTATATTGCTACGAGTCAGTTCAGTTTTGGCTATCAAACCAATGAAATAAAATTTCATGACTTTACGAAAATTATTAAATATAAAACAAAATAGACTGATTAACTTTAAAGGGAAGGTCTTTCAAATTTTTGTAAAATGGCTTCGGTAAATTTGTAGTTTCACGCAGAGGGGTTTAATACTTTCGTGAAGGGTGGTTTGGGGGTTTCTCACCCCCTTTCCACCCCCCACCCCTCCAAATATATCTATAGCCTGTTTTATGACAGCGTTATGATATATTTGCAAACATTGTTCTCGTTTTCTATACAGACATATACCGAAATTGAAAAAGTTTAAAATTGAACCCCCCATATTTTCACAAGGGAGTGGGGGGTGGTTGCTACGATTTCTCTTCGACGTAGTCTTAAGGGAATCTTCCTCCAACGGTTTCTCCCAACGTCCAGATAGTTTAAGCGGTTTATTTGACACTTACCGATTAATATTTATTGGCAATAGGAAAAAAGTAACAAATTTATGGCAAAAATATAAAATTTTTATTCGATCGATTTATCATCGAAAACTGACTTTTGCCCAGAACACTATCTTCAGTTTATACTTGAATGAATTATTTCTCTCTTCACGAAAATTCATTATTTTTTTAACTTTAGATAGATTAAGGTGTTTTGGTATGATCAACAAAATGATAAAAAAATTATTAAAATTATTTTAAAAAAACAAAGTGATAAACAAATATTACCAATATCGTGAATTATTGCATAAATAGTATAAAGTAAAGAAAAAACGTAAAATGTAAATAAACGTTAATCCGAAACTAAAATCTGGAATTGAAAAAGGATTTAAAAATAGCGTTAGATATTTTCTTTACAATATCAACAATATTTTCAGCATTGAAAAAAAAATCGTAAATAAAAAGAATAGAGAAAAAAAAGTTCAGTGTGAGTCACGATTTTGCATCACCAACGAAACATTTTTTTTTCCTTTTTTTTACTTTTGTTACACGGTTATCCGTTGCGTCCTGCATATGAATTCTGCATCCCCTTTCGCATACGCACGAATCAATGAAAGCAGGAAAAACAAACACGCGACAGGAATGAGTATAGAAATAGTTTTTTAATTCTTCTCACAGGCAATGAAATTATAAAGTACGACCGAATAATTAAAAAAACTGTAGAGAGAATGAAATAAAATCAATACGTAAATGAATTTAAATAAAATTAAATGATACGATCGAATAAAAAGTATTGAAGCGAGTTATTGTTTCGTTAAATTGCGGCTAGCTGCCGATAACTGCGTTCATTTTTAACATGTGCTTCACAGGCAATCAAAAGTTAAAATGAAAGAACAAAAAACGTAGAATTTTTAATATTTCCATATTAAAAAAAATATATATGTCAATATTTTTTGATAAAAAATATCAAATTTTTTTTTTAAGTATCAGAATATTTTGTAGAAAAAATATCGAAATATTTTTTTACTTTATCACTGTCATATGATACTGTTATCAGATACAATATACTAGAATGGGAAATTGGACCCTCCGAAGGGCGTGCCAGAATATTTGACACTTAAGGGTGCGTGTGATCTTTTTAAACCCCATTTTTTTAAAAATAATATAAAAAAATAGAAAAAGATACTTTTTAGTACTTTTATCGTAAATATTTAATAATCAACGTGTCTTGGAAAATTTTTATATAAAAAATGATATAATTTTTAAAAAATTGTATTTGTTTTTTTTTCAAATTTCCTTGGGGTACAAAATATTTTTCCTGGTGGCCTCAACCATAATGTTAAATATATTGAAGGTTGAAATCTCAAACCAACAGACAAGTAAAATTTGACTAATTTTTAATTTTATTAGTTAAAGATTAATTAAAAATTTGATTAATTCTGAAACATATATTATATATTATCTTAAGATTTTTATTAAATAATATTTAGCCAAAATTGGCTCGTTGACAGCTTTCTCGACACTGATTCAATGTTTCAGACGTTTCAAGGGGCTTGATCGTGGCGTAGAAACTCCAAGTTTATCCCCTAAAGTGAAAGTTCATAGAATATTTCAATGTGACAGTCCATACCATGAAAGAGCTGTACATCAGATATGCGAGGATCTGCATGAGAAACTCTGCTGAGCTGAATTCAAAACTTCCACTAAGAATTGTATAAAAAATTTATTTAGTTTAAAAGTTTGTCAGGGACGATAATTTTGCATCTCTTGTAATAAGGATTTCAAATTAAGGTGTAGTTCTATAGCTACAATCAAATAAAAAAAATTTTATCTCAGTTTTTCTTCATACTATGCAATTTTTGAGCTTACATTTATTAATAAATTTATCACAAGTACCCTTATAATTTGAGTACAAAAATTGTATCCTTTATTGTATTACATTGTAAAGACGATAAACATTATATTTTATTTTTTTAATTAATCAAATTAATATTACGAATTAATAAAAAATTACATTTCGATTTTTAAGTTGAAAGTGGAAAAAGGAAGTAAAGTGCAGCCAAGTAAGAAAATTCAATATAAATGAAAAAAAATTATATTTCGATTTTTAAGTTGAAAGTGGAAAAAAGAAGTAAAGTGCAGCCAAGTAAGAAACTTCAATGTAAATGAAGAAAAAAAACAAAAATTGGAAAACAAAGTGATAGCGAAATATAAATGGACATAGATAAACGATTAATTTATTCCTTGTCACAAATGTGCCTATAATTCGAGTGCAAATCATATTCTGTATTTCTCTGTACATTTTGCTGTCCTGGATGATAAAAATGGAGGGAAATAGATAGAGAGGGAGAGAAAGAGTGTGCGGTGTGAGAGAAAGAAAATTTTACGAACGCATAGGTAAACATACATTGAAATACAAAACGTGTGTCCCGTTTAGTCGTGGTTCGTGACCCACAATTCCGTCGCTCTTTTCTATCTCTGATATGCACATGTAGAGCACATGACAAAACTGCCATAATCATGCTGACAACGGGCCATGAGGGTAACCCGCAAGTTCGAAGAGAAACGAGAGAGGGAAGAGAGAGAGAGAGAGGGAAAATAAAATGCAAGAAAGATAAAATATAGGATAGGGGTTGAAAAAGCACGCATTTTGTGATGTAAATGTATTCGTGGAAATATTTTCCACTCGGTTCGTTTTTCCAGGGACGAAGAGTTCTGGCTTTTTCCACACATTTTGCGAGGGGATGAAGAGAGAGAGAGAGAGAGAGAGAGAGGGTGGAAAGGGGTTGAAAATAGGGAATGGGGGTGGAAAGAGCGCGAGCTGAGGGTGGTAAGGTAAAAAAGGGATAGTTTTGATCCTCGGAATGAGAATTACCGCTTGGCCACACAGAATTATAGTGGTCGAGTCAACTGAGAGCTTCCAAATCCTGATATATATGTATATTTATTTAAATATCGATCCTGGGGTGCCTCGAAAAATTCTGACTACGCTTAAACTCGTACTCGCCTGCGAATCACAGCCTCGCACACGCTTTTTGTTTATTTTCACCGGCGTGTCCGACGAATAAAAACGGAAATTGCTTCGATTCGATGCACTCGTTCAAACGTACAACTAATTCAGTGTAAACTAAAGCAAACCTTCCTATACTTCGATAATACTATTATTATATTATATATTATATAATATTACGTACAAATATGTAATATATATAATGTACAATATATTATATTATATTATATAATTATAATTATATAAAATATTATATTATTATATTATATTATATTATAATATATAAAATATAATATATTATGTTAAAAATATTATATATATTGTATATATTATTATATATTACATATATTAAATTATTGTATTTCTATTATTTCAACATTAGCATGTTACAGTGGTTCGCAGTTAGCATTTGTATCATTTGAATATTTTTACAATGTAGATGAAGCAAGAAAACCCTTGGATGTCCAATTATTGAGACAACTACATATTCACACGTTCAAATGTTAATTTATTTTTAAAAAAAATATTAAAAATAAAGACACAAGATGAGTTTTGAATCGCTAAAATATCAGACAATAGTTTAAATGTGAATTCGAGGCAAATTTTTTCGTTTGAATCATTTCAAAGTAAAGATAAAAAGTGAGAAAACTCTCAGATGTCCAGCCATTGGGACGTGTTTGGCTCAATAAAAAAGGGAGAGACAAATAGATGGCGACAGAGAAGTGAAAAAAAAAGTTGGAATAGAATGCAAAGTACATGGTTGATGGGATTTGGAGTGGAAAGAGCAAATACGTAAACTTGTGACAGATAAAATATAAAAATAACGGTGATCATCGCTGGAGGGGAAGAAAATTCAACGTCAGTCTCACGTCCCGAAAATTTAGCAAAATTTTCCACGGCTGCGAGTCTCGGTACGAAATATGTAAAACAGACAGCGGTTAAATTCATCAAGCTATGGCACGAGAAATGTAGATTTTCACAAAAGGGACGTGATAAATCGTTGAAATTACGCTCCGAGCTTTTTGAGTGTTCGATATGGAAAAGTAGCATAATAAAACCATGTTCCCACTGCAAATTTCGATCCGGAAGTTCTACAAACGTTTCGAGCTTTACGCGAACACGATATGGCGAGTCGTATACGAGCTTTTCAATCTTTTCAAAATATTACGAGAAAAAAAAGGTACATTAACGATGTTGCATTTTAAATTGAAAATTATGTAAAATTTTTGCTCATTTTTAAAAAAGATATAAAATTTTCGAGAATTTTATTTATCAAATATGATGCAAAATTTAGAGTAATATTATACATTAAAAATTATTGCAAAATTTTTGATAATTACATTGAATTGATATCAAAGTGGATGTAAAATTTTGAATAATTGCACATATTAAAAAAAGATGTAAAACAAAGTCATGTAAAATTTTTGATAATGTTATATATTTTATAATTTGGAGTAATTAAAAAAATTAAAAGCGAAGTAAAATTTTTTTGATATTCGTACGTTTAATGGGATCGTTAAAACAATTAGCTTAAGTGATCTTTTTCCCAGGGATGAGAGTGGGAAACTCGTAAGTAAATATCGAAATCTGTGTGACTTCCTGTTAAACACAGTCGGGTTCCGGGCTCGCAAAAATTTCATTTTCGTAAAAGAACAAAAACTGGCTAAGTAATTAGTGAAAAGCACACTTTGCATTCTGAGACGAGAATTTTAAAAAAATATTCATTACGAAAATAATATTTGAAATAAAGGGATCATGCTAACGACTGAATGATTCATTTTGCTCTCATAACGTATGGTTTTAACCCTTGAAAACATGAATGGAATTCACGTGAACTTTAATTTGGGTGTAGGTTTGGGTTTTTTTCACTACATCACTGTCAAATTTAAATAATATACATTTGATATATGGTTTTATTAAGAGTTCAAAATTATGAAATGTTTCACTACATTTTTTTTTCATTTTAATTGTTTAAACAATTTTTTAGACAATTAAATATTTGAAAAATGTTTCAAAAGTGTGCTTAAATTGTTAATTGATATTACAATTAGCAGGAAAAAATAATTGATAGATTAAAACATACGAAAATTGGAATGTAATATTACGTGCATATAACATCAAAGAAAATTTATGATAATTTTTGCTAATAATCTCAATTTTAACGTTAATACCCTGATAACACATTTCACATTAAAATCAATAATTTAAGAATATTATTACAGAGTATCTGCAGGTAATAATCATGTATATTCAATTTACGGATTAGAACAAACAATAATAATGATCATAAATTTGTACACATAATTTCTCAACTCTGTAGTTTGTGCTCCATATCTGGGGTTATCGATACATTGCAGGAGAGCAATTCCTACTTTGCACCGATAGTGTGGCAATTGATTAAGAATCTATTGCCCCTAAATCAAAGTAATTTGATACGATTGTTAAATAAAAAATTAAAATAAAAAATTGACAAAAAAAATGTTTTACTACCAAGTTTATGAGATTTATTTGTTTTTGAATGAACTTAAGAAAAAACGTTGAATAAATGCAATTTATTTGATAATTCATTGTCATAAATTTTTTTTAAATTCTATTTTTAAAAGGTATGCTTTCTTCTTTTTTTTGATTCTAAAAATGGACGAGATTGATTTACGTCCATCATTGCAAACTATAGAACATGGAATTATTGTGACAGTTATTTCAAATTATGCTATAGCATAGTACAAAATATTTGCAACCGTCGTCGTTTAAAGTTTGATCAATCAGAAAACTACGAACGTCAAAATAGAGGTTGACAGCTATCCATTCAACCATGCTACAGGTGTTCCTGCCACATACAGTCTGCTCTGAAATTTAATCTTATCGAAAAATGCTTACATCAGCACTAAAAAACTTTTTTTTAATTTTATAACTAAAAAAAATACAAATTTTTATATATTTAAATTAAAAAAAAAATTAATTGTCTGTTAAAAATCTTTTTTTGCCTATCATAATAATTAAAAAGTTAAGATTAATATTTTTTTCCATATAGTGAAACCTGCATAAATAGTTACTCATCACAAAAAAAAGTGCTTGAGTTGTCAATTGACAGTAAAGTGAAAAGACTAAAAACAGCAACTTTTAAGCAACAGGTATAAATGGGTTTTACAAATTAAGAATTGAGAATGAAAAATTTACTTTTTGCTGATCCTATCTAGTCAATCTTACGTATGTATTAATTTTATTTTTACCACGTACAAATATGTAAAAGCAAAAAGGGATAAAAATTGTAAAATAATAGAAGAATGTGAGAAATAGCTCGACATACGAAGGGCATATTATTGAAAAAGATACGATGAAAAAAAAAAGTGAATGAAAGTGAGCTAATGTGAAAGCATAACGAGGAATAAGAGTTATAGAACTCAGTAAAAAATAGGCAGTGACGTATAAGCATGACCTCATGTACTCGAATATATATTTTATATTTATCCAGATGATGTAGGTTGGGGGGTGAGGGGGGGAAAAATTGAAGAGGTATGGAGAGTCGTAGTTGGATTTAGGTCCTTCGCTCTGTCGCCCATTTCTATAACGAGCTTTCGAGCTTGGAGCTTTAACGACTCCTCCCAGCACGAGATACCTATATTCGTATGCATAAAATATATAAACATGTACACGTCGTTTCTAAAGTAAATCTAAAGTAAATGGCAATATGATAGTGAATACGAAAATTACGTACGTACTTGAAGAAAAAAAAATTTCTAGTTCGAAAGCCAGAGACAAAAATGAGGGTTTTCAGCACTCAGTCACTTTCACGAGAGCCCCTTTTTATCTTACTCAGGCAGATGCTTCCTCTCGAAAATTTCATACAAGCCTTCGTAAATTTCATTTTCATTTTTCTCCCAGACATGTATTCCACAATCCTATTTCATGAAATATTTCAAAACTCGTACCATATTCGATAACACACTAATGCTGAACTATGAGACTAAAATTTTGGTAAAATCAATTCTGAAGGCAGAAATTTGTTAAAAAATAATATAATAAAAATATATAATATACATAATATAATATTACATGTATATATAATATATTTTTATTATATTATATATTGTCATGTATTATGTATATTATATAAAGTAAAATAAAATATAATACAGAAAACTGAATACTATACTGTTACTACTTAATACTCTGCTACTACTTCTAATAATACTAATAATAAAAATACTGTAATACTGTATAATAAAAAATATAAAATAATAAAAATAAGATAATAAGTAAAAAATAAATAAATAATAAGTGTAAAATTTAAAAAAAAGTACATAATAAATTAAATAACAATAAAAAAATAAAAAATGCAAATGGCAATAATAATATTATTAAAAAATTCACTCTTATAAAATATGAAACTTTCTATATTGGATATGATGGAAGCTGATCCAGAGCTTTCGAGAGTTGACAGATCGAGAGTTGCAGTGGTAATGCTGTAATGAAAGTAGTTGAACAGACGTATGAACGAACTTGAGAATATTAATGTTGAAGAAATATAAATCGAGGAATATCAGTTGGTAATGCTTGAATCTCTTGCTGACTAGGTCAACAGTGATGTAAAGTTGTTTCGTGAGTTTTTTTCTTATCTCGAAGAGTTTTCACTTTTTTTTTCTGAGCACGACGTTTCGTACTGTTTTTTTTGTTATTCGTTATTATTATATTCTCGACCTTTTGAGTCACTCTGGTTTTTCTCTTATTTTTCTCTTATTTCTGTACTAGACCTTGTAAAACACACTCGTTTAGAAAAATTTTCAAAAAATTAAAAAAAAATTTGTAAATTTTTAAAGAGGTTACAAAAATACACACTGGGTCTCGTAGATGAAAATTGTTGTAAGGTAAAACAAATTATTTTAACATCAAACCAACTTTATTAATTGTGATTCACAAAGATTTTTGTAAAACGCAGGAATTACGATAATACATCAATTTTTTTTTCATCTTTGCCTATCGATTACAATAATTCTACATTCGAGCTTAATATTATTAGAACGCTTTTTAAATGTTTCAATCAGATACAATTAAATAATTAACTATTACATTATTTCTTGTCGCATATTATTGCATTGAATAATTAAATAACTTTCTCATTCTTTTTGTACATGATGTACTTGACAATAAACTTTCTAATTATATTCACAAATGAACAACACTTCAAGATTTTATTTTATGTCAATTTGAAACAGCTTACGTTTCCACTTTCAATATACCAGCTCATAGAATGACTATACTCTGTAATTATTTTATGTTTTCTGGTAAAATTTTTGGGTATCCATTGCTACGTCAATAAAGACCAGTCAAAGCTGATCTTGCTTGAAAATCCAAATTTCAAATCACTTTAAATTTAAAGGATTTTCATTTTCATAAATCAACAGTCCAGAAATCCTATGTATAAAGTCGTAATTTTCTATTATTTTTAGACTTTGCATAATTACTTATGTCACAACCTGTTTGTTCAATTTTTTTAATTTTTATGATTGACTTTGCATAATTACTTATATCACAACCTTTTTGTTCAATTTTTGTAATTTTTATAATCGACTTATTTCGTAATATTAAATTGCTCACGATAGGAATCAATAAAATCAAGTACAAGGTTTCAAATATCTTCGTTAAATAAAGAATTTTCACTTCCATAAATCAACAGTCTAGTATAAAGTCGTAATTTTCTATTATTTTTAGACTTTGCATAATTACTTACGTCACCACCTTTTTGTTCAATTTTTGTAATTTTTATAGTCGACTTATTTCGTAATATTAAATTGCTCACGATAGGAATCAATAAAATCAAGTACAAGGTTTCAAATCTCTTCTTTAAACAAAGAATTTTCACTTCCATAAATCAACAATCCAGAAATCCTGTGTATAAAGTCGTAATTTTCTATTATTTTTAGACTTTGCATAATTACTTATGTCACAACCTTTTTATTCAATTTTTGTAATTTTTATAGTCGACTTGTTTCGTAACGTTAAATTGCTCACGATACAAATCAACACAATCAAATACATCAAATGAACTTTTTATTCTATAGTTCTTGTCTTATCTTCCAATATATCGAAATGCACATTCCTATTTTTTTTTATTTCTCAAATTTCATCTGAAATTTATTTTTCTTTCGTTTCGCCTACCATTACTCAAGTACTTATCAGCATTTCCGCATCTCGTCAATAAAACTTGAAACAGCGATCAAGATTTTACTTCAAAATCGCAAGAAATTCAATGCTGCAACTTTGATCTCGCGATACCGTGCCAGGAGCCTGTTCTTCCAACGAAACCATACGATTTCACCGACAAAAACCATAATCGACAAAAGCCACCCAAAAATCATGACCTTCATCATGTATTTCGTAAGGGGTGAAATTATCGGTTTTGTCTTTTTAGTAATGAAATTTCTACTTGCCATCTTCAAAAAGAAGTCTTTCACGCAGCCAATATCTTTTTCACAATTTTTATTCATTGAGCCATCAATTCCGGAGCTCTGCAACTGAAGAATTATTTTGTCGAGGATCCATCGATATGGCGATCTACGACTCACAATGAAGCTTTTCGGTTGAACGATGAAGCAAGGTTCAGCTATTTTCATATCGCCTCCCCATCCATTTGCATAAGACTTCATTGTCTCCAGTAGATTTTTTGACATGAAGCAAGATACGTTTTCGTGTTTTACGAGAAATTCAATGCACCTGTATTCAGTCCAAGCTTCTCGTGATTCATAAGTGATAGCTTTTTTCTTCAAGCTCAACATAGCACTTGAGTTATCATTGAAGACTTTATCGAGCAATCGTTTGTGGACGACAGGAGTCAAGCCCGAATTATCAAGATCTTCAAAAGATTTGAAAGGTTTTTCATACTCAGTCTTCAGAGTCATGCTGGTCATCATGGTGTAAATGTCACTCGCATAAATGATGGAAAGAGCCACCAAGCTGGTGAAAATGATGCGTTCAATGATTTTAGTTGGTACTCTTGGGACTGAGATTCCAAACAAGATGCGAGAAATGTTGAAAGTTGTCCACAATCGATTATTGAGTCGAAATATCCGTTTGATGATCAGATACATCAGGACGATCGAGAAGTATAAGAAAAAAGCGATGAACATTCTCACGTCAATTGTTGTGTTGATTTTTTTCATCACTGGCACATAAGCGCAATAAGAATCGATGCTCAACGTTGTCGTACGCAATGTTTCGTTGCGATGAGTGGAAAGAGGTCCTGTCACTTCTGCAAGAATGTCTATCGCATTTTCTGTCAACCAGCCAAAGATTTCCTCAGTTGTTAAAGTATCTGGTACGTAGAAGTAGTCATCACCCTCCATCCCAATCTTCAATTTATTCAACACACTTGTTAGGATTGACTCCATACCATTATCAGATGGAGAAGAGAAATCCCAGTCACCTTCAAAAATTGCTACTTTCAATTTATGACCCTGCAAGTCATTCAACTTGTTGGGAAACAGATCTTCCATGTTACGTGGCCAATTAGTTTTCTTGTACTCCTTCTTGAATGGGTTGAATTGATGAACGACTGGTGGAGTCTCATCGAGTTGATTCAACATTTTCATCCCCACAACTCGTTCCTCAATGAATTCCACGATTGTGAAGTCCAGCAGCTTTTTGGACCAGGCGTATGACAGAAGCTTCGTCAGGTTGTCACTTGGGGTTGAAACTCTTAACACCAGTAAGAACTTTGGGTGGTACTGGAACGTTGACAGCTTTGCTGCAGCCTTGATCAACAATTTTGATCCTTTTGTCGATGATTCGACAACTTGGTCGTGCATCATGACGAAGAATGTCTCAGTGGTACTGATTACGTACGAATTGTCAGTGACTTTCAATGTTTCTGGATCCACGACGTTTTTGAGACGTTTATCCACGTTCACTCGTACACAGAGCTTACTTCGTAACAGACTGAACATCAACTTTTCGATCATGATGCTTCTTTGTCGATCGTTGTTCTCCTCAGTGGTCATTATGTTAATAAGAGGATGATCTTCATCCTCAGCGATATATTTCGTCAATTCGTCGATCCAAGTGATGGATGTCACAAACTGATGACACACAGTCAGCCACAGAATGGCAGACAAAATTTTCAAAGTCCCCATGACGTGGGAATTCAACCAGAAATGCTTCTGGGTTCGATGCAAGCAGGAAACATGGTCTTCATGCTTCCAAAGCAGTTTTCAAAGTGAGAGAACATTTTTGTGCTGGACTCGAACCAGGTTCTCCCACCACTTACTTTAATTAACATTTTCCACTTTTATGAAAGTGGAAAATGCTGCGGTTTATGGTTTTTTCGTTAAAAGGGTGTAAATTTCATTTCGACGATATGACTTTTTTTTCTTTTTTTGGAAAATAGGTCTTGGAATCGCTTGATACTTATCACAATGTGAAGTCATTCGTTGAAGGGCTTATTAAATAGTTAGTTCTGGTGCTGTTGTCTAACCTCCACGTCATTGCAACTTATTGATTTCAGTAATGACTGAGTGGAATAAATTAAAATTGTCCAATACTTTTAACACGTTAACGATGTTCTTTTTAAAACTATATTGATTTTTAAATTTTATTGCGTTCGAGCAATTTTTTACATTCGTAGAAACAGTCCTGGAAATATCCGGAAAATGCCTAGTTCAAAAACATAAAAATGCAATTCTCAGATCAAGAGACACGTCAGTGTCTCGATGCAAACTAATGAATTAAAGCAAATATCATGAAGTTTCTCTAATCCGATCTAAAGCGAAACAATAATGTAAATATTATACGAAAAATTGAATTAATTTAAATTTTTTCGACATTTTATCGAAATTTTATCCAAAATTCTGTACTTAAGCGCAAATTTAACAGTGTCTATTCCAAAACAATTTTTATATGATCCATAACTTCCTAATATACATATTTGTAATTTAATAAGGTTAAATTTGATGATTTGACGATTTAGCCTTTTTCAAAAAATTTTTCCTTCGTCAGTACGAGAGAGACAAAGAGTAAAAAAATTTTATACATTTATACATTTTTTTCGAAGTGATCTAGAACATTTTTTATTAACATAATTTAAAAAATAAAATTTTTTAAAACTTTTCGTTTCTGTTGTTAAAAATTTTTATTCAACTTTTTCTTTATTAGTACGAACTTTTCGTTATAACCTGCAAGTATTTTATATAATGTTAAGACTCAATCGAAGTAAAATTTCGTAAAATAGGAAAAGAGCTACGATAAACTTTTGAGCAACATAATCAAAACTTCGTACACTGAATAAAGTTTTATATAGAAAATAAAAGGATTGCTTCACGAGTGTGTAGTGTTTCGTTACTATACCACCTTTTTTAAGGTAAAATCGAGTTTTATCCACCAGATTGAAACTTCTATTTCACATCCTGACGAAATGCATTATGGGTAATTGAAAATTGAACAGGTATTTTTCGATTAGAGCAGAATTAGCAATATCGATTGTTTTTCGATTTATTTAAATCGGTCAAGTAGCTTATTTGCCCATATCGTTATTCCTATTGTATTTATTTCAAGAAATATATTTCAGCCTCGCTGCGCCATTGATTGTGCAACGAGTTTCGGGATTAATTTCAATCTGCGCTATATATATTTTTTTTACACAGGTTTTTTTTTCTACACAGGCTTTCAGAATGACATGCGCAGTATCGAAAGTTCCGCGACGATACCCCTATATCGATCGAGGCGTTAACTATCGACCGATTTAAAAATTTACCAAATTCAATCATTTCGAACATTGAAATATTTTTAGGTTAATTAAATTGATCATAAAAATAGTACAATTGCAAAATTATCTTGAGGTAGAATTTCTTAAAAATATTCATGGACCTTCTTAAATGTCACAGGAAGACGTGTGTCCAAATTTAATGAAACTTTATTATCTGCAAATCGAGATATTAATAGTTTAAAATTGCATTGTAATTAAATAATGAGTTTAATTATTTAAGAATGGGGATATGTATTATTTTATAAATTGTGCATAATGGGGCATAGTTAAAATAAATAAAACATTAATTAAAATAAATAAACAAAAAATTAATGAATATAATAAATAAAATACAAGTAAATAAAATAAAATAATGAATTTTTAGAAACAAGGTGTCTCTTATTCAATTTTTTTTTTTGGTAAGTAAATAAATTCATTTTTTGGCACGTTCATCAAATTTTCTTTCTTTTTTTTTTAATGCAGCAAATTGCATTCGGCACTATAGTCTCTTTCCACGACCAATGTCGAACGAAAATGTACGAGCTCCAATCAACTGGTCCACCTCTGTCAGAACTCTCGCACTTTGTTCGCACCAGCTCGCTTTGTAACTTATGTTAGTCGTAATTTCACCAATTTTACGATTTTTCCGATCGTTGCTCTATTTTCTAACTTTACTCGATGAAAATTTTTACTTTTTTACTTGGGATTCCATTTTCTACTAACTCACCGTACCGGATTTTTACGTTTTTTACGACTCGGTATCAATCCCATTTTGGGTATTATACTAACCATTTTTACAAATTTATATTTACATTATTGACAAATAATACACTGAGAACAGATTTAGTTGAAAAATATTAACACTCGTTTATTTGAAATAATGAAACTTGAGTTAAATCAACCAAGAATTTAGTTCAATTTGCAAAATAATATCGTTGAACTTATTGAAACAAATATTTTGTTGAATCAACCAAATTTCGTTTTCAGTGCAAATAAAATATAAATGTCCTATTACATTAGCAATTTGTTTCTTCTTTAACAAAAAAACCCAATTTCAATTAATAAGTGTTATTGAATTATTTTTAAATTAAAAATTATTGATAAAAAATAAATAAATCCTACTTTCACCATTTTAATTATTAAATATTATTGAATCGTTTTTTAAATAAAAAAAAAGACACGATTTATCAATAATTTCGTATAAAATTATTGATAACTATCTTTAATATTTACGTAAAATAAAACTTACGTTATTACGTTAAAATAAAACTTTTTTATCACTGATAAATATTAACAAACTTGAAGGTTAAAGAAGAGCTACGATTTCTTTCGATTTTTTTTTTTCGATCGTTGTATAAAATAGTAAGGTAAGCAACCGTCTCGAATGACCCACCGTTGGGGCTTAGTGGCGCTGAAAATGGCCTTAGGGTTTGAGGGTTAAGTGTGTCCAAAGGACAGAATCCACAGTGACGTACGTTCCATACCCAGAGAATTTTTCCTAATCCCACGTGTTCTTTCAACATTGGCTATCAAAAATTTCTCCGAAACAGTTGTTGCCATGGAGACGAGTGACGAAGTTCATCTCCCTGGACCTTGGTGTGTTATCCTATATCCTGCTAAAAAGAACTTGTCAGGAGGACAAAAATTCTGGGAAGCATTCTTTTCTTTTCCTTATTATTCTACTCAGGAAATGACTGCTGACATGACTACTGTAGTGACGTCAGAGTTCCAAGAATATTTATGGAAAAAATTCGTCAAATATAATAATAATAATAATTTTTAAGGAGGTTTTAGTGGGGGTATGAGCCAAAAAACTGACTTTTGGATCAGTTTTTTTGATTTTTCAATATGAATTCTTGGATTTCGGTTCGAATAAGTAGTATTTTCGTTATCTACGGGAAATTTCCGATCGAATAGGCTCTTAAAATCGAGAAAAAAAAATTCAAAATTTAAAAATCTTCAAGACATCATAAATTTTTAAAAAATTGATGAATTAACCTGATTCCAGCGCCATTCGCTTCGTTTGGCAAAAATCTTGAAAAATCACCCATAATAAAGTCGATTCCATCAAGAGAAAGAAACGATATCGCAGATTGAAATTTTCGTGGGTCTACGAGACCCTGTGTGACCCCAGCCAGAATTCACAAAATTAAAAATAACATTTTTTTTTCGTTTTCATGAGCCTATTCGATCGGAAATTTCCTGCAGATGACGAAAATGCTACTTATTTGGAGCGAAATCCAAGAATTCATATCGAAAAATTGAAAAATCTGACTTTTGGATCAGTTTTTTCAATTTTTCAATGTGAATTCTTGGATTTCGGTTCGAATAAGTAGTATTTTCGTTATCTACGGGAAATTTCCGATCGAATAGGCTCTTAAAATCGAGAAAAAAAAATTCAAAAGAGAAAAAAAAATTCAAAAATTTTTGCCAATTTTTTAAGGTATACCCCTTTCCATTTTTTCAAAAATCTTCAAGAGATCATAACTTTTTAAAAAATTGATGAATTAACCTGATTCCTGCGCCATTCGCTTCGTTTTGCAAAAAACTTTAAAAATCACTCTTAATAAAGTTGTTTTGGTCAAGAAAAAGAAAAGAAATCGATAATTGAAATTTTCATGGGTCCAAGAGACCCAGTGTGACTCACCAAATTTTTTGAAATTTTTTTTTATCGATTTTTAGTGCCTATTTGATCGGAAATTTCCCGTAGGTAACGAAAATACTACTTATTCGAGATGAAATTCACGAATTCATAATGAATAATCGAAAAAACTAACTATTAGATAAGTTTTTTGAATTTTTCAATACGAATTCGTGAATTTCATTTCGAATAATTACCATTTTCATTATCTAAGGGAAATTTTCGATCAAATAAGGTCTTAAAATCGAGAAAAAAAGAATTCGCAAAATTTTTTGAAATTTTTCTTCGATATTAAGACCCTATTTGTTCGAAAATTTTCGATAGATGACGAAAATGCTACTTATTCTGGCCTCTTAAATTAAATCATTATTCGTTTATTTTAACATTCAAAAATACACATTTCCTCTGATCGATTTTTTTTTCTCGGAAATAATGGGTGGCTATCACAAATAATATTTTATTTCCTAGTATTTCTAAGTCTAACAACGAACAAAGACTTACGTGTCTATGTACACTACCCATTAACTTTCTCGAAATTATAGACAACGCGACTGGCTCTATCCGGAGTATTTCCACGAGAACAGAACCCTTATTCTGTAATTATAGTTCAGTACTAACTTGGCACGATGAAGACATCACACTGAGAATGAAAATTTGTTGAAAACTCGAATTATTTTGTAAAAAATGATGAACAAAATAAAATTCACTTAATACGTTAAATTTTTATAATATTGTAAACAAATAGTTATAGAAATGAAGCTTAATATAATAAATGTTTAACATATTACAACCCATTGTTAAATATTTTTTATGATTAAAGAAAGTAAGTGAAAAATGTACTTAATGGTTTTTTAAAAACAAAATTCTTTGTATTTTTATTTTTTTTCAATTATTATTTTAAACTAGATGAATCAACAGACATTGTCCTGTTAAAATTTTTCTCTAGATATTCAAAACATTCTTTTTTTGTTCTTCAAAATGCAATTGATTTTATCAAGATAGCTTAGATAGTCTTTGAGTAATAACGATTTTGTGAATTTCAACCCCCTATAGTTTTTTTTCCCACGCAACCCCTCGACATGAAACCAGTTGCATTTTTCATCATTTCACGTCGAGGTAATTGTGCATTTGACTGCATTCGATTTTCTCACCCAGAAATAAGTGAAACCTGCAAACCACCCCTTGAATGCCCCAACTTTGAGGGGTGATAAAACCCCCTAGAAATATTTTTCCTCAGATAAAAAAGAAACGTGTCTCTTAGTTTTTTTGTGAAGAACAACATATTAAATTTTTATAAAAATCGAAAATAGTTCCTTCGTAAGTAGTAACAAAATATTGAAAAAAAAATTCAGTTTTTTTTTTCAGACTCCACTCGAATCGGTTCAAATTTATGTTTGACGTTTTCTCGGTCAAAACCATTTTTCGGTGCTTCCTTATTTTTTAACGAGTAATCGATTTGTGACTCTCGAGCTGGGCGAGATCGAGCTGGAAGTCGTTCACAAGTGCACTGTTCGATATCCCGGAGAGGTCAGACAGCGTTACCTAACCTCATTGCAAACTGGCGTCCGAGTGGAGCCAGGTCCGAGGATAACCGTCCACTGGCACATATAAATTCTTTGCATAAGAACCCAACTCCAATGTTCAATAATTCGAGGACTTTTAACATAAAAAAAAGAAAAAAAACGATGTTTTTCGTGTCTGATGCTGAAGGTTGTAATCACTCAATTTTATCAAATTCTCTGCAAATCGATTTCGAACCCTATTTCAAATTGAACCAATGTGTAAATAAATTTGTTCAATACTCTCATAAAGGATGCCTGAATTCATTTCTTATGTATTTTAATTATCATTATTGTAAAATTCATAAAATATGTTTTAAAATGGCCCAAAATAAATAAAATTGTCCCAATAAACTATATTTATCTATAAAAACTTTCATTGATTCAATCACGTTAATTAAATTAATTCGTATAATTAATAGATGTAAAATACTTAAAAATACTAAAAACTAAAAAATGTAAATACTCTCATAAAGGATGCCTGAATTCATTTCTTATGTATTTCAATTATCATAATTGTAAAATTCATAAAATATGTTTTAAAATGGCTCAAAATAAATAAAATTGTCCCAATAAATTATTTATCTATAAAAACTTTCATTGATTCAGTCATGTTAATTAAATTAATTTATATAATTAATAGATGTAAAATACTAAAAACTAAAAAATGTAAATACTCTCATAAAGGATGCCTGAATTCATTTCTTATGTATTTCCATTATCATTATTGTAAAATTCATAAAATATGTTTTAAAATGACTCAAAATAAATAAAATTGTCCCAATAAACTATATTTATCTATAAAAACTTTCATTGATTCAATCACGTTCATTAAATTAATTTATATAATTAAAAAATGTAAATAAAACATTGAAAAATAATCTCCAAATCACATTGTAGTTCAATAAAACGTTCAAAATTATAATATTTTGTATGGCAGTGCTGTTATTTATACATTCTCAACCATGCAGGTTGTACAATACCAGATAAGGCTGAGATTTACTGGTGACACATTATTCTGGGTTATTTTGACAAAGTGGTATCAACGAAAAATCTTGGTGTTCATGGCTAACATAGTTCGTGTATCCCAGATGAAAAATGACTGGAAAATTTATGCAGCTCGTGAGATCTTGAACCCCGAAAAAAGCTAGGAAACCGAAAGTGCGAATTTCTTAGTTATTGTGTTTAAAAACGAAAATGAATGGAAATATTTTGAAAATTTTAAACAATATTAAGTAACATTTTTAAAAGATTGTGTAAAAATTTCACGACGATTAGGAAGCTCCTAATTAAGATATTAATTGTTAAAAATGGCTATTTTTTACCCTCCCATAAGAGCACGTGTTTGAAGTTGCAATTTTGTATAATAAATATCTCAGTAACGAGATTCCTAATTTGAGTGAAATTTTGCACTGATCTTTGTATAGTATAAAAGAAGGTTCTTCTAATTTTTCAAAAAGATTTAATTATTTTTTTTTGTTCAATCACATAGAGAGTAGACCTGTCATTGGACGACATAAATTTCAAATATGTTTTTCTTCTGCCTATTTGCAGCAACTTTTCTTAATAAATGTTTACTCTCGTACGACTTCGTATAGGAAAAAAACGTTGTCGAACTTTTGATTTTTTGCTCTACAGACTCAACACCCTTAAGAAAGCCTTTGAAAATGGTAGAAACTGGAAATACGATCAATTGTCCAAGAATCTACAGATAGAAGCTTTTCAGAGGGAAGAACCACTGCCCTTGCCCTGATTTATCGTATTTCTCTCCAGGCAAGAAGTAATTGTATTGTGAATCAAATTACTGTATAGTTGCCTATGAATAAATCATTTATATATAAAATGGATTATACCAGGGTCGAGCTTCCTTCGATCAATTCCCCATCAATTTCAGAGGAAATGAGATCTGGTATTTGAAAGTTTGAGCTGCATCACGTTTAATATTAAACAGCTCTTCCACACTCCCTTAGCAATGGGGCTGAGCAGACCAATGGGCAAGAATATTCAGAAGCTGATAAGTTCTATATCAATACCTTCTGGAAACCTGAAGCTTGAAATCCTGTCCAGCCATTTCATCATTGAGATTTAATTTGAAACAGGAGCCACCAGTATACGAAGAAGAAAAAAATAAATTGTAACTTTCTAAAGGTCTTACAATTGGCCAGAGTTGTAATTCGAAATAGGAGCCACCAGTATACGAAGAAGAAAAAAATTAGTTGTAACTTTCTAAAGTTCTTACAATTGGCCAGAGTTGTAATTCGAAACAGGAGCCACCAGTATACGAAAAAGAAAAAATAAATTGTAACTTTCTAAAGGTCTTACAATTGGCCAGTGGCCAGAGTTGTAATTCGAAATAGGAGCCACCAATATACGAAAAAGAAAAAATAAATTGTAACTTTCTGAAGGTCTTACAATTGGCCAGAGTTGTAATTCGACGTACAAAAGTTTGAAGGGGTGGTTTGTCTGGATGGAAAAACCCCTTTCGAGTGGTTTAAGGTAATAGTATATTGTGATACGAAAAGTAATCGAATGTTGAGTGGCTTAAACCCGATTAGCAATATTGATCCAGCAGCCCTACAACTGATATGGACCTAATCGGATTGTTGTAGATAAAACATACTTATACTGAGTTTCATTTAAATACGACCACGTTCTTCACTGTTTAATTAAAATGCTTTTATAAAATATATCGAAATAGTCCTGAGACGACCTGGTTATTAATTTTTGATCCGGTAGTCGTATTACTGATGTGGACCAGATGACGTTATTATACAAGGAATAATTAAATTGGAGTCTGATTTTAACCTAATAAAATGATTTAAAAATGTACGATGTGAAATCTTTGACATAATATATCAAAATAGATGCGATATGATTAGGTCCAATAACTGGGAAAATCTGATTTGGTCTACTGATGTAGATCTAATTAGATTATTGTGGACCTTAGTGACCTGAGTTCTATTAGAACCTATTTGACAAAGTTGTACGTTATGAAATCTTTAATAAAATATGACAAGATAGTTCTGAAATGATCTTGCTGAAAATTTTGGATCCAGTAGTCATGTAACTGATATAGAACTGGTCAGGGTAAAAATACTGATTTTTGTGAATCTGATTGGAACCTTGACAAGGTTTTTAATGGCCTATGATGGGAAATACAAACATAGGTCTGAAATGGATTTTTGTATAATCCTGATAACAAATTTTGACATGGCAGTGGTACAATCAACAAAGACTTGATCATGCTTAGATAATACTTAAAACCTAAAATTGATGTGAACCAGATTAGGGTCTTTAAGGGCATAGGGTGGGAAACCTACAATACACCATAGCAGCATAGGTCTAAGATGACTCTCTTTCATTTTGCATTATTCAATATGACAAGTAGAAGCCTGATTAGTAAATCTTGTTTTGTTCGTTTAGACGTGGAGAATCAATTCATTTGCATTATAGTTGAAATGCAAAACTGAACGTGGTGGCGGTACACAATGCCAATCTGGGTCTTTAATTGGAAAACCTCCCATGTATAGGTTATACAATTCCAGTGGATTGAGGGATGGTTTATTTGCAGGACATAGTTCTAAATTATTTTGATAAAAGCTAACACGAAACTAATGCAAGTTAACACAAAAAAGAACAATGACAAAAAAATGCAAGATAGTACTTGCATAAATTGATTGATACAATTTCACTTTTATTGTTATATAATTTTTTTTTAGGAAGAGCACAAAGTTTTATTATTTGGGGTCTGTTTCTACTTTCGAAAAATAAAATTTTTTAATAAATTTTATAAAAACAGATTTTATTTATTGCCAAGAATAATTTTTTTCGTGTAAAACAAATCCAAAACATAACTTGAAGGTGCTAAAATATGTATTGAATAGGTGGTGACATAACAAGTCGACGTCAAATAAATTTCGTCTTTAATTAACCAATTTATTCGAAATCAAACTCCTGAGAGCATTTTAACAAAAAGTATAGCAAGTAACACGTGTATATGTCAATGAATTGCATTGCGACTGAATTTGCAGAATTCGCTGGAACTTATAATACATTCGTGTTCGTACGTATTCGCCTTCAACTGTGAATTACTCCTGTTTTAGCCCAAATGCATCAAAGTTTCGCCTCGTGTGGCAACTTCACGCTCAACGGAAATTCATTGCTTTTCCCACTTGTTACATAGAATAATATTTCCCCATTCAAGTTATTTTTCTTTGTTAAAGTCACATCGCTTTTCTAAAGAATTTTCTAGTGATCTTTCTAAACACTTTGCCAACAAAAATTCGCTGTAATTCATTATTATCGAAAATAAAACGAAATTGAAACGAAAAGAATTAATAAAATTAAAATGAAATAAAATTAATAAAATTGTTTAAAAATTAATATCATAAAAAACCTAAACTGAAACAAAGTTTTATTTTATATATTTTTTCATACGTAATAACTCTTTTTTCTGCTTTTTAGAAGAATATTCATTTTAATTTATTTATACTGCTGATTGATTCTATAATTATTACTCGTATGGATTTTTGGTGACCCCATTTTTTGTTGATATCATTAATTAAACCCTCCTAGGAACATTATATAAAAAATTCATATTATTCACTCTTGTCTGTATACGTTAATTACGTGATTGAACATTTATGCTCCATACACAAAGTAAAATCACCTTATAAATTTATAATTTTCATATTGACTTTTCTTCTCATATATAGTTCGGTAACCAATGAAAATTTGGTGGTTATTGGAAAGCTATTTTAATTTCCTGTCGAATTGTCACTTTTCCAGACATATCTCCAGACTTTGAGATTTCTTTGAGACTTTTTAACTTTTTTTTGTATAGTTTTACAAATCTTTTATTACTCTCAACCCTAAAATAAATGAATTGGGTCCAAATGCAATGCAGAAGAACTTGTGAAAACCTAAATTACAATCCTGAGTTAGCGAGTGATATTATCGACACTTGATATGAACCACAATTTAATTTGAAAGTCTACGTGTGGTGTCAGGTTCGTTACAAGTTTAATTGATCACTGAGTGTCAAACAGTATGTTTCGAAATTGTCTATGGAGTGGGTATGAACTTCAATGACGTTTAACATTAATGGTGATAAGCTAATTTGATATTTCATATTAATACTAAAATGTCATGTATTTTATTACGAAATCGAAGCTGGAGAACTACCTTAAGGTAATTGAAACTTTTAAAATGGCATAAATAAGTATATTGATAAATAAATTTATATTAAAAAACCATGGGTATTGAAAAAAATTGACCACTTATTTCAATTATTTTTGGGAGCCCCTCTGGTGTCCCCACAAAATGCTTAAATTTTGTCTGTATCTACTGGACCGGTCCAGTAGATATAGACAAAAAAATGTTTTTGAACCGGTCCAGTAGATACAGACAAAAAAATATTTCTGAACCGGTCCAGTAGATACAGACAAAAAAATATTTTCGAACCGGTCCAGTAGATACAGACAAAAAAATATTTCTGAACCGGTCCAGTAGATACAGACACAGTAGATACAGACAAAAAATATTTTTGGACCGGTCCAGTAGATACAGACAAAAAATAATTTTGAACTGGTCCAGTAGATACAGACAAAAAAATATTTTTGAACCGGTCCAGTAGATACAGACAAAAAAATATTTTTGAACCGGTCCAGTAGATACAGACAAAAAAAAAATTTTTGAACCGGTCCAGTAGATACAGCCAAAAAAATATTTTTGAACCGGTCCAGTAGATACAGAAAAAAAATTTTTTTTGAATCGGTCCAGTAGATACAGACAAAAAAATATTTTTGAATCGGTCCAGTAGATACAGATAAAAAATATGTTTGAACCGGTCCAGTAGATACAGACAAAAATTGGAAGATGAATACATGAGCAATGGCAATTACTTTGCTCTTTCACCGCAACGAAGGATTTCTCTTATCCTTTTGGGTGGAAGTTCTCCCCGGTCCTGAGGGTGGCCCAGCCCAGCGTTTAGCTCGATTCCCCATTTTGGCAAAGTTTTGCTATCTCTTAGTCTATCCGATCTTGATCATAGAGAATCGCACTGCCTTTGCTCAAGGCGAAACGATCATCGTCAGTTCCCCAGCACACACGCGAGCCCATGCTTAAGCATCTCTTCAGAGAGCTTTGAATTTGGCCCCCGTTGCGAAACGCAAGCTCGTAATTGGCCGGGAAAGGGATGGAATCGAGAATGTTCATTCCTCGAACTCAATATATTGTTCAGCCAAGTGAATCCCATCGATAAACGTAATCCCAAAAGCGAGAACCTCATCCCTCCCTCCTCCACCCCCCAACCCCTAGCTTGCTTAACCCACCCTACTCCATTTTGCCCTAAAATCAATTGAAACCATAAAATTTCGTCTATGACCATCCTGGCGAAGCTTTGCCAAACATTCCATGTTTACAGGCTTAGTCATCTTCAATCGTTTTACTGAAATATCATTAGGCCCTGTACCCTTAACCGTTCCGTTCACCCTACGATCACAGTTCGGTTAAATATTCATGCACTGCTGGCATACCCATTCATATTACCTGAATCGTTCTCGGTTTACGGTTTGGTCAAGCTCCGGTCACGTTCTTCCCAAAAATTATTTCACCAGACCTACGTTGGTCCAGAATGTTCTTACATTGCTGGCGATGCGCATATTCACACCCTTAAAAATTAAGTGGAGGATAACATCCCTGACAAAAGTGAATTTTTTATAATAATGTATTGGATAAATTTCAACTTCGTATTTTCGTGTTATTTTCACTAGGTTGGATTTGTATTGTATCAATCTTTTACATTTCGAAATTAGTATATTTAGTGGGAATGATTTTTTGAGTCTCAGAAGCCATTAATTTGCACCTCATTTAGAAACGAGCCAAAGAGTATCTCATTAGACTGCTACGTTCCACGAATATCTTCTTAAAATAAAATTAAAAAAATATTCGCCAATTAAATTATTCACTATTTAAGTTGTCAAAAATAATGAGCAAAAAGTAAATAATACGTGGATTCAAGTTTTTCAAAGGATACGAAAATTACTGTCAAAGAGAAAAATTCCTGGTATTTGTTTGACGAAAAAGCTCATTTTTTTGAACTATCACGAAAAAAAAACCAACAGGAAGGAAGGATGAATCGCGGATTTCGCATACACCGGTGTCCTAAATCTAAAAAGGGAGATTGGGACGAAAATGGGGAACCGAGTATCCCGGCTGACCCTGAGTTCACCGGATCGAGCTCAGCAGATCAATAAAAAAAAAAGGAGGGACGGATATCAACCAAGCGGAAGGAAAATAAGCTGAAAAATTCATATGAAAAATCACACAGACCCACAAAAACGTAAATAAACGTGATAAAATTGAATTAATTACACAAGCTGTCTAATTTTTTTCACAAGTTGAGAAGAAAAAGCTGCAATAAATGGTAAAAATTTTACAGTAAGTGACTTAACATGTTACAAGAGGGAAAATAGTGAACATTTTTTAATAAATAATATGATGAAAATATTTTAATAGATAACATGTTAAACACACTTTAATAAATAGTATCGTGAACACGTTGCAATGAATGAAACGGGATGAACATGTCTAAGATGGTAAATACTGTAAAATAAGTAATTTAGTGAACATTTTAAAATAAAAATCGTAGTGAATAGTTTTCACTAAGTAACTAAGTGAACATGTAATAATAAATTATATAATAAACATGTTACAATAAGTAACAAGGTGGTGAACACATTAGTATGAGTGGAATGATGTACATGTTCGAATAAGTAAGATCGTAAACATGTTACAATAAGGAAAATATGAACATAAGATAATGAAAATGTTAGAATAAGTAAGATAGTTAACATATTAAAACATGTAAGATAGTTAACATGTTACGATAAGTAAGATAATGAACATGTTATATTAAGTAAGATAATAAACATGTTACAGTAAACAAGATATTTAACATGTTACAATAAAAATAGTAAACATGTTACAATAAATAAAATAGTGGACATGTTACGAGTCAGATAGTGAACATGTTCTAATGAGAAACCTGGTGAAAACATAACACTGAGTGACCACGTTACACTAAGTACTTTGGTGAACACGTGTTCACCCTGGTTCACCCCTCTCCATGTGGGCTATTCGCTAGGAAGGTAGAAGCGGATAAAGCTATCCACCGAGAGGATCATGTGAGGCTATCCAAGGGGAGGAAGGGTGGGAAGGACTATTCGAAAGGAGGTATGAGCAGATAAGGTTATCTGCGGTAAAAGGTGCAGAATAGTCCAGTAAAAGCAATAAAAAGGCTTGAAATAGGCTTTATTTTCTTAAAAAAAGAAATCTGCAGCTCTTTTTTTTCTTCTGGCTTTTTGATATCTTTTGAGGTAGTGCGTGGATGGAACGACTTTAAAGGCCATTTTTGTGAATTCACGTAGATAAGGGTTTCTCAAAATCCCATGCATTTGCATATTTTTATGTAAAATTTAAAGAAGTCTTACCAGGAAAGAATATTCTACTTGATCGTTGCAGACTTAAGACTGCTTGAATGATAGGACTGAGTCTTTTTTAATTGCTTATGAGAAAAATACAGAGTGCAATGTAATTTGGCTAATAAATATAAATTTATTTAACAAATTATCTACACCCTCAAAACTGATTAAACTGAAGTTTATTTTTTTGTAATTAGGTAAGTTTAATTATTTTATATAAATGAGTTTAATTATTCAAAATAAGAGTTGCATAAACTAGACATTTTCAACCAAATCTGTTCTCAGTGTGATGTACAATAATGTGAGGGAGATGTTCAGTTGAGAGGTTTAAGTACATGTCTGGTATTTTTTTTTCACTGCAAGTGGAAACAGCACTTTTTCCTGCCATAGTGGAAACGGTTGGAGAAAAAGACGAGATGGTTGAGTAAGTGTTTGGGATTAAGGGTTTTTCCCCACAAAAAACTGAAATATGGACGTCTTTTCAGGTATATAGCATGTGTGAGAGACAAAGCCCATTTTTTGTGCTTACTTGAGGGATGAAACACAGGGTGTTAACAAATTGACGTGCAACCCTGCAGTCGGCACTGCTGTATATATGATAATTGTTCTACTCACGAGTTTTTGTACATTTAAACTCCAAAAACGTCAAGGTGGTGTAAGAAATAGAGGTAAGTGCATTCCCCCATTACTATTCAAGGCAATTAGTGAAAAGAGGATTTTATATAATAATTAAGAAACTTTGTTTAGATTTTTAGAAAAATCTACTGTACAAAATTTTTTAATTATATACTAAGTTTATCATGTATTTTTGAATATGGGAGAGAACAAAAAATTTTGTTTTTAAAGGAACAAAAAGAATTTTTAAGAATAAGTTTTTGCAAATTTTCAATAAATTCCTAATAAAACGACAAAACTCTAGAACTACCTTGAACAAATCGAAAACTAAAAATCCAATATCATTATGTGCATACATAAAGCGAGCTTAGATTCGAATTCAGTGCACAATTTCGCAGAGATCTTTTTTTTCGATAACTTATTAAAATGAATTGATTTTATATTTATACAAAGGAAGCTTCTTTAAAGCACAATAAAGAGCTGTGCTAAATTTTAAGAAGATTCGCCATCTAAAATTGAAGATATTTAGGGCTCTTATGGAAGAGAACAAAAAATTTTATTTTTAAAGGAACAAAATCAATTTTTAAGAATAACTTTTTGCAAATTTCCAATAAATTTCTAATAAAATGAAAAAACTCTAAAACTACCTTAAAAAAATGGAAAAAAAATCCAATATCATTATGTGCATACATAAAGCGAGCTTAGATTCGAATTCAGTGCACAATATCCCAGAGATCTCTTTTTTTGATAACTTATTAAAATGAATTGATTTTTTATTTATACAAAGAAAGCTTCTTTAAAGCACAATAACGAGCTATGCTAAATTTTAAGAAAGTTCATCATCTAAAATTGAAGATATTTAGGGCTCTTATGGGAGAGAATAAATTTGTTTTTATAGAAACAATAAAAGGAACAAAATCAATTTTTAAGAATAACTTTTTGCAAATTTCCAATAAATTCCTAATAAAATGAAAAAACTCTAAAACTACCTTAAAAAAATCGAAAAAAAATCCAATATCATTATGTGCATACATAAAGCGAGCTTAGATTCGAATTCAGTGCACAATATCCCAGAGATCTCTTTTTTTATCGATAACTTATTAAAATGAATTGATTTTATATTTACAAAGGGAAATAAGGAGCGATATATATCGAGGGAAGGGAGAAAAGGAGATGGAAAAGTCTCTCTGACTGTCCGTAGCATTGCTCCGTAATCCCTCAAAGGAAGAAGTTGTTTCCGCTCTGTCTCTCGCTCGTTTTCCCTGAGCGGATAGTCTGGTTATAGCGAAGGACGAGCGAGGGGGGTGGAGGGGGTTGAGGGAGGATCTGAATATTTAGATGGCTCCAGGGATTTAACTTGCAACGTATACAGTTTTCCCTCGGTCTGGTCATGTATTTGCACGCGTTCGGGCTAAAATCCCACGGCTCGTGCCATCGAGAACAACCCCCGGCACCTGCCGACACGAGAATTTACCCCCCCTCCAACCCCTACTTTCGTGTCTAGACAATAAGTGAGACGTTACACTGGAATGAGACCAGCGGAAGAATCAATTTTCGATCAGTGAGAATCACGATCCATTCCCCAGCAATCTGCCCCCTTGGAAAGCTCTGAAAAAGTCCCCGAAGTGCAAGAGATCGAGAGACCGTGACAGGGTGAAATTCTTGAGAGTGTGAAAAACAATAGGAACGAAAACGTTGAAAAAGTTTCTCGAGCACTGGTGGTGGAGAGAAGTGAAAACGTTGAAAGAATGTTAAAGTTATAAAAATATGGTATAGATAATACAGTGTATATGGTGGTATTGGGGTGGTTTAATACTGGAACTTTACACAGGGATTATACCTGAATCTCAGAAAATTTTTGGGATCTTGGAATATTTGGAAAGTTTTGCTTTTTCCATTGCATTTTTCTCTGTGAACATTTAATTATGTTAACATTTAATTTTGTTTAATTAATATTTTAATTTAATTAACATTTAATCATTTAATTTGAGATCTTTTACCAGCAGTTCATTTCATTTTTCAGAATTTTAAGGATTAAATGAAAAAAAAAACTTGTGTGAGATGAATGAAAAATTGGCTACATCGATTTAAAGTGCTGGGATTTTAGCGTAACCATATAGTGGGGTTGTTAATTTTTGTTAATAAAAATGACAAATTTTTTTTTCGCGGACACACGTTTAATATCTTCGGAGTAATGAAAAAGATGCCACACCAAATTTCAGCCCTTTAAACAATTTTTTTAAAGATGGTAATTTTTTATTTTTTATTGCCCATTTAAATAACTTAGGAAATTTTTTTTTTTCATTCGAAATGTTTGTAGAAAATTTGAGGCTCTACAAAAAAGGTCTCTCGTAATTTTTCGATAAATTGACTCCTTCGAAAGTTATTCAAGATTAAAATTTAAATCGTGTAAAAATTCACTTTTACAAATAAAATTAAATGGCTAAACTGATTTCACTAATTTTCTTTTAGGGTTCGTAATAATCTGAACAAAGTTTTTTTAGTTATGCTAAAAATAAAAAAAAGTAAAAACAATCATCCTCATGTATCGAAATATAATAATATTTTCATAACTTTAGTAGAAAAAAAAAGTTATTGCAGTTTTTTGGTATGTATTGGATTAATTAAAAAAATTGAGAATGTGTTATGTAATATATTTACATATATCCGATATCCCTGAACTTTCGTATGTATTATATACAGGTATCGAGAAATTCTGATGCTTTTGATATACTGGCTTCAAAATAACTATACATATATAATAAATTTCAGTTACTTGATACATTTGTGTCGAGTATGACTAAAATTTTGTTACTTCGATACACAATTATCGAATAACTCTCATATCGTGGTACAATTATATATATATATATATATATATATATATATATATATATATATATATTTACGAAAATTCGATACTTCGATACACGTGAACCATCTAACTTTTAAGTAACTCAATACAAAAGTATCGAGCTGCCACTAACCCAGAATGAAAACTACTCTGAAGACTAAAAGAATGTGAGTAAATAAATGGTTTATGAAGAAATAAAAAAAAATTATATTTTAATTAAAAATAAATTTAAAAAAACAAAATTGTTAAAAAAAAGAAAAAAATACTGATTCAAACGTAATTCATAAATCTGTTGTATATAATTTTTCATGTTTCGACAATAAAATTCTATTTTTAACATTTTATAATGCAAAATGCGTTAGTTCGTAGTTTTGATACCTCTAAATTGTTTCTCACTCTCTTCTCATTTTCATTCGTTAGAATAAATATTCATATTTTTCAAGTATTTACCATTTACGTATCAATAAAATTTTAATTATTTAGTGATTGCAAAAATTATTGTAAATTGAAATAGAATCTCTAAAATAATACAAAATTATTTTAACTCTTGTTTTCTCTAAAAAAAAGTGAGATATGAGCTTCAGGACAAAAAAAAGCTATATATGATGAGGGTGCCAGAAAATTTAACAGGATGGGTGCAAAATTAATTTGCACCTTCTATTCTGGATTTAGCTCGCTTCGTAAATGCATTCGTACGTATATGAGTATCGTTGAGCCCATGCCAGGAATGACGACGATCAATTTGACAAAAAATCAAGTCGACTATTGAACCACGTCATTTATAAACGGATTTTCACCGGTCAAAGTGCAATCGTCGATGCTTGAACTCTTCTTCACGCATCAGGAGGGATTAACAGGGGTTAATTTGCCCCATGTTTACTAATTCGGTTACACACAACATGCATTTTGTCGAAAAGATAAAAAAAATAAAAGAACATTCGAAAAAAAAAGAAAATTTCTAAATATTAGAAAAGAAAATATTTTTAAAACATTCTTTAAAAATATTAGACATTTTTTTAATACAAATATTACATGCTTTTAAAAATCTTTTTGAAAATGTAATATTTCTAAAAATATTTTGGAAAAAATATTTATTTTCCGAAATGTAAAATGAAATATTTTGTACTGTTGGACTTTTTTTTGTTTGTTTGTGTGTATAAAAATTGATCGTTATCATAGAGATTATTTTCACAGCAGAATTTTCCTAGTGGTTACGTAACTGCTAGTTTATTTTTTTTATTTTTCAATCTTTCATGCACAGAAACGAGCGGTATTTTCCGTATCCGCCCTCTCTCGCTATACAACGACTTAATCCGTCCACGGATTGTTTCCCTTAATTAAAAGAGTATTTTTCCCTAAGTCGACGTAATACGAATAATTAACGTTTTTTTTCCAAGCTGAAAGTTAGTTGGGATGCTACGAACGCCAGAATATTCATTCGTAAATTACTAATTTTTCATTAATTATAACAGTAAAAGTAGGAGATTTAAAAAAAATACTAGATTTTGAAAAAAAAAAATTATTTGCTATTTCCAAAAAACTGCAATTTTGGTGGCAGTAACAATAATTTTCCATCTGTTCGATGGTTCTTGCAATATGCAAGAAAAAATTGTTACAAACATACCATTTTGAAGATTTTATGCTGAATTATTTTGCATATAATATTCAACCCAAGAATATTTTATACAGTAATAAATAATTAATAAATAATTAATATTGAAATGCATGAAATAAGATATTTTGATTTTTTTTTTCAAAATTTTTATAACGAAATTAAATTTGTTACTTTACTTAAATATTGACTTTATTAAAATTTAGCAGCATTGAAAAACAAAATATCAAAATTTCATAAAATTTTAATTTTTTTCAACCATAATACCGTACAGTATAGAATTACCCCGCAGTGGCAAATACAACGAACGAATAGCACACTCTCGATAACACGACGAAAAAAAAAATCCAGTTTTTCGAACACGCCATAAAAACATTTTTACGCTCGGGGTGAAAAAAAGCGGGGTTTCGTGAACCGGATTTTTTGAAAAGATTGGGTTCAGACTCTTCCGTATCTATTTGAAAAGATTGGAAAAAAAAACAGAAAGAAAAGCCGAGGAAATTCGCTATTTATGAGCGAACGAGATCGGAAATTTTCCCCCGATAACGAAAGGCTATTGGTTTTTCCGAAAATGCAACGATTCCGAGTATGAACGAGAGAGAGAGAGAGAGAGAGAGAGGGAAAAAAAGCTCTCTGCTTTTTTTTCCTTCTCCAGTCGAGAAAGAAAAAAGCAAAAAAAAAGAGAGAGAGAGAGAGATAGAAAAAAAAGCAAGTTTCAATAAAAGGGAATGGCTGGAAATTTGGATCATGTCCATCGAGCGGGGAAGTGAAAGGGTGCAAGGGGTGGTTGGGTGGGTTAAAGAGAGGGGAGATTGTGATTGAGTGAGCAGGATGTGTGCAAAGGAGGCTTTGCCCTAATTTGCGGCAGAACCGACGAGATAACGCTCCCGCGGGCGTAAAGTAATCCTCCGAGCAGCACGAATACTCCCCCTCCCCTTTTTTCCCACCCCCAGCCCATCCCCTTTAACTCTTTGGTTTCCCATAAAATTTGAACGGAAGCGAGGACGAGAAAGAAATCGCTCAATGAGAAAAGCTCCAGCCCGTTAACTGAGTTTCCACCATTTCTCTCTCTCTTTTTCTCTCTCTCTTTGTCTCGTTCTCTCTTTCTTTTTCTCCTTATCATCGTTGCGAAAAACTCGTTGTCGCTTAATGAAGAACGATCGATTCGAAAGCTTCACCCTTTTTACAGTTCGATCTCTTTTTAATCACCGCATTCTTTGTCCAATGTACAAACACACGTGTGCATTAGATCAGTTCGAATGTAGATCCAGAGGTATAGATGAATTGGAAAATTTTTATCTCGTCTTTTTTTATCTTTTTTTTAAGTTTATTTTATACTTTTTTTTATTTAGTTATTAGTTTGTTTAAGTTTATTTTATTATTGTTATTCAGGTGTTTGGTTTATTTTAGTTATAATGATGAATATCATTTTTGTTTCGAACCGAGACTGTATCTACTTAATTTTCATTCAGGAATCAAATTTATGCACACATTTTGTTTAATTTATTTTATTTATTTTATTTATGTAATTAAAATGATTATTATTTTGAATGATTTTTATTTTGAATTAGAACTGTCTATTTAATTAGAATTCGGGAATTAAAATAAACTGCATGACTTCGAAAATAAAATTATTTACACAATAAAAGATGTTGAGCGGTATTATTTATTGCTAATTTCTATATAGGGGTTAAAAATCGATGTTTTCAACAACAGGAATGGCCAGAGCTTGATACTTTTTTTAAAAATAAACATTTTTCAATGGATAATATTTATTGCACCATCGATTAAATAAGCATCACCTGTTGAAAAATTATTTTCACTTATTGACGTACCAAAAAATCATTTTATGACTCCTAATCCGAATATCATTGAACAAATTTGTCCTCGAGGGCATTTATTGTTAATCAGGTTTTAGGGGTAGCATTATTATTTCAAGGAACTGATACTCAATTATAAAAATTTTCAAAGCACACTGAGAAAAAATTTTGGTTGAATCAACAAAATTTCAGTTGATTAAACCAAACTTTTGTTGAATCAACAAAATTTTACAAAATTTTTTTTCAGTGCATTGCCAAAACACTTGCTACTCAGCATCAACGTTACATGTATTATGAAAAAAAAAGTATGCAAAATTTTTTTGTTTAAAAACAAGTCTATTATTATTATTAAATTTTATATTAATATTAAATATTAAATTAATATTATTAAATTAATAAATTAATAAATAAAAGATATTAAATTAACTTACATCAGGGTAAATCTCTACATTTATAGAGAGAAAAACAAAAAATAATTTACGAACTTGTTAGCATGGAATTATTTACGAACTGAGTTGCATATAATGTTGATGTATCTCTTTTTTATTTGCATCACCAAATGGTGTTAGCAAAAATAGTGTTACTTCATTAATTTTATTCACTAAATGGTGTTTATATTGATTGAATCTACTAAAAATTTTTTGATTCCATATAAATATTGGTTGAATAAACTGAAATTTTTTTTTTAATTCAACAAAATTTTAGTAGATTCAATAAACATTTTTTCTCAGTGCAAGAATGGTGTCAAATTAACACCAGATTTTATACAGTGTGAATTTGTACACCGACAATTGTATTTTAAAAAAATTTAACAAAAATGAAAAAATTTTCGGTGAATTGCAACAAAAATGATTATAAATAATTCAGAGAAGTATCGGCGACGCGGAGAGTCTCGCCGACCCGTTTTTTATTGCTCGCGGTCAAGTAGCAGAGTTGGTAACGACTCGGCGATCGTCGCGGGGAAAATCTATTTTTTTCCCCTCCCCCCTAAACGTCCGCGAAAAGTTCGCTTTTTCCTGCTCTCTGTTTCGCGAAAGAAAAGTTGGACTTTTCTGCCTTTCAAAATTGGATTCTTTCCGCATGAATGTGCAATTTGTTGACGTTAAGCAACCAACTTCGGACGGCACAAAAGGTTAACTTTTCTCCCTCGAGCAGGCCTGAAATTCGAAATTTCCACCGAGATGTGGAAAAAAAAAGGAAAAAAAAGAAGAAAAAAAAAACGAAAATAGGCAGCCATTCCGACCCCGTGTTTGCCAATCTCACACACGGTTTTAAATGACCTACTTCCACCCCCTAGGTGTGTACATTACGTTCTTTTTTTTTTGTTCTTTGGCAATATTCTCAAAAAACGATTCGAAGAAAATATAGTCGAGTTTCGTTATAGCGATCAGTTCGGCATCAACGAATCCCAATGTAATGAATCTACCCTCGATCCTCACAATTAGCTGGTGCATAACACCACGCTTGCGCAACGATGCCTTCTGTTCACTTTAGTGTCCTTCACTTCAGAGAGATGTTCACTTTAATGAGTTTCCACATAACGAGACTCCACTGGATGAATTTTGTACTAATCTAATTTTCTTTATTTATTTAACAGATAATTAATCAAGTTTTCAATCAAGTATCCAAAATAAATTATTTAATAAAGTATTTAATAAAGTATAAAGTATCAAAATATTTTGATATTTAAAAGTATCAATTTAGTGGCCTTCACTTCAAAGAGATGTTCACTTTAATGAGTTTCCACATAACGAGACTCCACTGGATGAATTTTGTACTAAT